>CP139505.1:183349866-183452435 GCA_021014915.2 Artemisia tridentata subsp. tridentata
TACATAATTAACCATAATAAATGATAAAACGACACAGCCCATGGGCCTTCTACACGGGCTGGGCCTAATAACAAACCTAAAGGCCTAAGCAACCTAATACAAATGATCAATACTTGAAATATTACAAAACATGTTCCCAACAGAACTTTATACACAACTTCAAGATTCTTAATCCTTGTTTCCAAATCAGAAACCTTTGATAACCCGATGTCGGCAGCCTATTCCTTCTCCTTCTTAACACCCAAACGGTCTTCATTGGAGCAATCATCTTTCCTCAATCCACTGTACAAAGCCTTCCCCTTATCGTTTTGTGCCATTGTTAGTGATTTGGGTTGAATGTGTGTTGCTGGTAATTAGGGTTTTATAGAATTTAAGCAAGAGGGAAACAATAATACGGTACAACTTTGGGTTAGATTTAACTAACATATAGTTAAAATGTGGTTGGTGTTGACATAAATAATGCCTAAAAACATTATTCATATCTCTATGTTTTAATGATCACAAAATATAAACTCATTAAACATAAACTTATCAAATAAACAAGCATTTAGTTGTAAATATTCACTTCTACAACTTAATCACTTAAGGTATGAATAAACAAGTGCTTAATGCATTATATGATCAAAGGAACATTTTCTTAATAACTAGATTTTTTTATAAAACATCAAAAACATTTTATATATTTTTGAAAAACATTTTTGGCATTAAATAAAAATGCTTAATCTTTTATAAAAATATGAATTCAAATTTTTAACCAAAATCAGTTAAAATATTCCAGAAAAACCTTCCCCACAAAAGGACAAAATTGGCCAACGGCCAGTAGGGGCGGCCCCCTTAATTTTGCTAGGCGGCCCCCTTAATTATTAAGGGGACCGCCCCCGCTCCAGTAGACCTCCAGTTGTCCAATTTTTCTCCTATAAATACCAGCCTTCTCCTGGACTTTTACTCACCTTTTGCACACTGAAACTTTCTGTTTTAAATCACATTTCATATCTTCAAAAACCCTTTGATCATATAATCTTAAGATTTGGTTTCTAAGTGATCCAAGCTTCCTCCATTCAAGTGCAAGAGAAGAATACTCCTTCAACAACTAGAAGAAGTATTGCAACTTAGATACCTAAGTTGTTTGTGTCATCATATATATTTGTATATAAGTTGTATATTGTTGTTAGATAGTTGTGTGTATAATTGTTTGGGATAGGTTAGTGTGTAAGTAGAGAAGTTGTGTTGTTAAGGTGTGTAAGTAGTGAAGGTGTGAAGAAGTAGTAGTGAACATAGGCTGTGCTTAGTCGTGAAGTGTCGTGAAGTAGTAGTGAAGAAGTCGTGAAGTGTCGTGAAGAAGTCGTGAAGAAGTCGTGAAGAAGTTGTGAAGAAGTCGTGAAGAAGTCGTGAAATAGTCGTGAAGAAAAAGGTGTGATTAAGTCGTGTTTAAGTTGTGAGATTGGTTCTAGCTACGATTAGAACTCGACATCTAGCTTTGTGTCGTTAAGCCGGTGTAAGCTAAAGTTGTGTAAAGGTTTTCTCCGCCATAAGGGAGCTTGTTGACATAGTGAAGAAAACTCTCGAGTTAGGTGCTCGGGGAGTGGAGTAGGGCAAGGAAGGTGTCCTTGTAGCCGAACCACTATAAATCTCTTGTCTCTCGGTTAGATCTTTCCATCTCTAGCTTTTATTTCATTTTATTACCTTACTTGCATTACTTATTTATATTTACTTATATACATATTGTTCATATTGTTCAAGGAGTTGAGATCACATAAATTCGAATCTAAGTTTTAAAAAGTAAATAAAGTTTTCATAATAAATTTTAAAAGGACATAAAACTATTCAACCCCCCTTCTAGTTTTCCACAATTGGTATCAAGAGCCACGTCAAACAAGATTTTTAAAATTAACTGTATTTTAAAACTTGAAACGATCTATGGAATCTTTAAAATATTTAGAAGGGCAATCTATGCAAAGACCACCACTATTTGAAAGTGATGGTTTTCTTTATTGGAAAAATAGATTCGAAACTTATGTGAAATCAAAGGATCTTGATCTTTGGCATGTTATTACCTATGGTGATTTTCCCCCTATTCAATATAATATCCTAACTAAAATAGATGAAATTGTACCTTTTGAAAAACAAAATGATGATTTAAAAAAGAAACTAGCAAAAAATAATGAAGCTAAAAAGGTTATTTATAATGCTTTACCACGCAAAGAATATGAAAGAATTTTTATGTGTCAAACCGCAAAAGAGATTTGGGATTCTTTACTAATCACTCACCAAGGTAATAGTCAAGTCAAAGATAATAAAATAGATCTTCTTGTGCAACAATATGAACAATTTACAATTCCTGTAGAGGAATCTATTGATAATGCATTTGCTAAATTTAACACAATCATCACAAGTTTAAAAGCACTTGATGAGACATTTTCTAGCAAAAATTGTGTAAGGAAATTTCTTAGGGCATTACATCCAAAATGGCGCGCGAAGGTCACGGCGATTGAAGAGTCAAAGAACTTGATGACGTTATCACTTGATGAGCTTATTGGCAACTTAAAGGTTCATGAAAAAATTATAAAAAGGGACTCAGAAACGGTCAAGAGCAAGAAAGATCAAATCAAGTCTCTCGCGCTAAAAGCCAAAAAGGAACTTAGTGATGACGATGATTCAAGTGACGAGAGTGAAGACGAAGAATATGCAATGGCCGTTAGAGAATTCAAGAAATTCTTCAAGAGACGAGGAAGATTCACGAGATAACCGCGAGATGAAAGAAGATCGCTACAAAGAAATAGAAATGATAACTACGGGAAAAGAAAGTGCTTTAGATGTGGAAGTCAAAACCATCTCATTGGCGAATGTCCAAAGCCACCGGGTTATGATTACGAAAGCGCATTTGTTAGTGGAACATGGAGCGATAGCGACAAAGATGAAGCGGACAAAGCAAAAGACGAAAAGTGCCTTGTAGCTCAAGCCACCGATGAAATATGTCTAGGAATAAATTTGGAGCCCGACGAATGGATTAAGGATAGCGGTTGCTCGAAGCACATGACGGGAAACCGGAAGCTATTCTCCTACTACAAGGCATACAACGGAGGTAACGTTATTTTCGGTAGTGATTTTCGTGGAAAAATCATTGGCAAAGGTACGATCTCTCAAGACTCCCTAACTATTGAAAATGTTGAGCATGTAGATAACTTAACATATAACTTGCTTAGTATAGGACAAATATGCGATAATAAGTGTAGGGTTACTTTTACAAGTAAAGATAGCGAAATAGTTAAGGACGGAAAGGTCATAGGTAGAGGAGTTAGGAAAGGTGGCGTATATGTTATGAAACTAGGAAATAAACCGGAAGATAAAATATGTCTAGCAACCTTAGATGAAAACTTTACATTGTGGCATAGAAGATTAGGTCACGCAAATATGAAACAAATACAATCCCTAGCCTCTAAAGAATTAGTTAGAAACTTGCCTAACCTAAGATATGACCAACACTTTTGCGATGCATGTAAAATAGGAAAACAAGCACATGCTAGTCACAAAGCTAAGAATATAGTCTCCACTACTAGATGTCTAGAATTATTACACATGGACCTTTTTGGTCCAACCACTGTGCGGAGTTACGGAGGTAATCGTTATACCTTAGTAATTGTAGATGACTATTCATGATACACGTGGACTAGTTTTTTAAGTGATAAAACAGAAGCCTTTAATAAATTTGAAATATTTAGTAAAATGATTCAAAATAAATTAGGATGTTCTATAGTATCAATTAGGACGGACCATGGTCGGGAATTTGATAACGAAGTGCAATTCGGAAAATATTGTGATTTAAATGGGATATCTCACAATTTCTCCGCTCCTCGCACTCCATAATCAAATGGGGTAGTAGAAAGAAAGAATCGAACCTTACAAGCAATGAGTAGAACAATGCTAAATGAACAATCTATCCCACAAAAATTTTGGTGCCATGCCGTAGATACATCAACATATATAATAAATAGAGTCTCAATTAGGAGAATATTAGGAAAAACCCCATATGAGTTATTAAGAGGTAGAAAACCTAATTTAAATTACTTTAGGGTATTCGGGAGCAAATGTTTTGTTCTCAATACAAAAGATTACCTTACTAAGTTTGATCCTAAGTCGTACGAAGGAATCTTTCTAGGGTATTCACAAAATAGTAAAGCATACATAATACTCAATAAACACACTATGAAAGTAGAAGAGTCCTTAAATGTAACATTTGATGAAACTCCACCACCACCTAAGACATTTCCCCTAGAAGATGATGACCTAGTTGAAGAAGAAGCTATTGAGGTTAGAAAAATTAAACCCTTAGGTGATGATAATGAAGATATAATACTAGGTGAAAACGAAATAGTAAATGTTAAGGAATCTAAATCACACCCATTAGATAATATAATAGGAAACTTAAATCAAAGAACTCTTAGATCACAAGCTCAAGATAAAAATAACTTCTTTTGTTTCCTATCAACTATAGAACCTAAAAATATAAACGAAGCATTAAAAGATGAAAGTTGGGTTATGGCTATGCAAGAAGAACTAAAACAATTTAAGACTAATGACGTTTGGGAACTAGTCCCAAATCCCATGAACATGACCATCATAGGAACTAAGTGGGTTTATAGAAATAAGTTAGATGAAAATGGAATAGTTACTAGGAACAAGGCTAGGTTAGTTGCCCAAGGATATAATCAACAAGAAGGAATAGATTATGATGAAACTTATGCCCCCGTAGCTAGATTAGAATCTATAAGAATACTTCTTGCCTATGCTTGCGCCCTAGATTTTAAGTTATTTCAAATGGACGTGAAAAGTGCATTCCTTAACGGTTTTATCAATGAGGAGGTATACGTGGCACAACCTCCAGGATTCATTGACTTCGCAAAACCTGATTATGTTTATAAACTCAAGAAAGCTTTATGTGGACTCAAACAAGCTCCCAAGGCTTGGTATGATCGATTAAAGGCATTTCTTATTAAACATGATTATTCCATGGGAATGGTAGATAACACTCTTTTCACGAAAAAGAAAAACCCTAATCTCATCATTGTCCAAATATATGTCGATGACATTATATTCGGATCGACTTGTCAGGATATGTGTGATGAATTCGCCAAAATCATGCATGATGAGTTTGAGATGAGTATGATGGGTGAACTTAATTTCTTCCTAGGATTCCAAATAAAACAATTAGAAGATGGAATATTTTTTAATCAATCTAAGTACATTAAGGAAATGCTTAAGAAATTTGGATTAGAAGACGCTAAGCCCATGAAGACACCAATGTCTACGGAAGTAAAACTCACAAGAGAAGAAGAGGGTGAGTCCGTAGAAAACACTAAGTATAGAGGAATGATGATGTGCGTGGTTTTGTAACCTTACAACAGGTTTTACCTCTCGAGGGATCTCAAGAGGCTTACAACCCCACCAGGCAGTGTACCTGACCGATGTAGTATAGTGTAGTGGTAAGTACGGGGGATTGATCGTTCTCCACAGGGAATAGTGTTCGTTAGGTATGAAAGGCTACTCTAATTAGGTCTAAGGGTTGAGGAAGATTCTTTTTATGTTTTTTATAGTTTTTATGAAAGCAAGTAAAATCTCAGTTTTTGAAGGAGTGGGCGGAATTAGTTGCTAGTCAACTAACCCAAATTACTACAAATGCAAATAAAATAAAATAACAAAAATGAAAAGTGGTGAGAAACTTATGTGTAGAGAAATGTGTTTACTTAGATTTCCTTACTCCCTAACTATCTTTTACCGGTTAATTAGTGTGTATTAGTCGCGTGGATGACGGGTGTATTCCTTAATACCATTCGTGGGGTGGCGTACTTACTTCCCCAAACTCTACAAGCTCCTACTTCACTCCTATGTCGAGCCGGCTAGGAAGCTCCTAACATGGGATCATTAGAATTCGCTTGTGCATTAAATACAACCATAAAAACCTTTAGTACGCGTTTGGTTCATGTTTCTTAAGACGTTCAAGCAAGTTACCGAATAGGAAGTTAGCCAGTTTTCTTAAGCCTAACATAGATAAACAATCATCCAATACAACTAACAACACACTAACAACCAATAATCAATAGCTAAGTTTCATTAGATCTAAGCAAACACAAGATAAAATTAGCCTAACATGTTAAACAAAAGACAAGCATAAGATAGAATCAAACAACACATAGACATATTGAATGATTAATTGATAACTTATCTTTCAATGAAACATGGAAGATCTCAAGGCAAAAAGCCCTGAAAAAGTAGCTAAAATCGTCTTAGGGTTTTATCCCAAAATTCCACACACTAAGCTCTCCCTAATGACAAAAGATTAGAAAACTATATATAGATTTTTGGATCTGACGGCGTCACCTTATGCATTGTGACGCTGTCACCTCGCCGCTTTTAGGGTTCCCGGGTGACCTTCTTGACGTCGTCCCTCTTTAGCTCTTCAAAAATCCATTCTGGCTTATCAAGGCTTGACGCCGTCGGATCATGAACGTGACGCCGTCCCCTTATGATTTAAGCCGTGACGCCCTTGATTTAGTTAAAGCGTGACGCCGTCAGAATTCTCATGCTAACTCACTGGCCCGTCATGAGTAAATTTCACATCCAACTTTTCTTGCCAAGGCATGACGCCGTCCCATGTTAATTGTGACGCCGTCAAGAGTAACTTTTAGCCGATTCTTGAGACTTTGTCGTTTTCTTCACTTTAATGCTCCAAAAACGTCCAAAATGCCTCCTTTTCCAGATTTCTCCTCAAAAGTACCTAAAATGACAAAAGGAACGATTTAGGGCAATATTTGATCAAATAAATACGATTTCGGGCTTAAATGACCCCTTAAAAGCGGTACACTTTTCGCCTCATCAAATACCCTTACACTTGAGATTTGCTTGTCCTCAAGCAAATGCGCTTTTATTCTAATCAAAATACAAGTTAGGGGTCATTTAATGCAAACATAAAAGTAATTACAACAAATAATCGTTCCACTTCAATCATAATAAGCACGGAGATTACAAACTAGCACCTCACAAGCAGTGTTTAGATACTCACATCTCTCAAGTGTCATCAAAATAAATCTCATAAATGAAAACGGAAAATATCTCTCACTACCTGTCATAGCAAATAGATTACCATAGGCTTGGGAAAGGATCGAAAACCTCCTCCACTAGGCGTAAGCACCTAAGATAAACTATCAAAGAGGGCTTTTAAATGGGTTATAATGTTAGGTGTAGGGAAAAGGAAAACACGGTTTTGTTGGATAAAGGATGTTTTACTGGTGGCTAGTTAAAGATCTTGATCAATTACATGTACTATACAATGTTGCTAAGCCAAGACTAGACTCAATTTTAAGCTAGAAACAAAATAACAAAATAACAAAAACATAAAGATAAACATAAAATGAAACGGGATGGTAGTCCGTATGTTTTTTCTATTTTTCATTTTCTCATTTTTTTGTGTTTTTCTTGATTTTTTTTTTTTTTTTTTTTTTTTTTTTTTTTTTTTGCATACACTTTTACCCTACCATCCAAAATAATACATCATAGGGGCATTGCATTCCCCTTACACTTGAATTTTTACATAACTTTACAAATACTAATCTAATGACTCGAATTAAGATAATTGAAAAACTTGGAGTACTTTTAAAACATTTAGCACATATGGGGGTAATAAATGATGTTCTTCCCCATTACTCCATTATACTAGTACTTTACCCATGAGTCCCAATCGTCCCAAAACAATATGTACAAGGATATGACTCGACTTAGCAACCATGTAATCAATTAGATAATTAACTTGGGTTTAAACAAATGTTATAACAATAATGCACTAAAGATGAGTGCATACAAGGTAGGCTAAGGCGATTTGGGTGTACATTTTAGTGGGGTGTAACAAATTCTTCCTTTAAGTAAAATGCTTAAAGGTCGAAACGAAAAGATAGGCTCTGAGGGGTGTACTAGGGGTATCGTGTACTAAAAATGAGTACAACGCAAAGGGTGTGGGAGAATTACTTGACCAATGTAGCCAACGTAATTATAACAAAAACACAGGTGTAAAACAATGGGTTAATCCTAATGCCTCTTATCATGTAGTAAATCTAACTACACGAATGTAGTCTCACTTGTGGCCTTGGAATGGTCCTAACGCAAGTTCTAGAATCTAAGTGCTACCGGTACACACATCATAGCATAAATGCTTTTCCTACCAATTCTAGGGGCGAACCTCACATATTTGGGGTGGAAAATTTTTTAGTGGTACGGTTTTTGTGCTAGTCATATAACTCCTATCCGTGAGACGCTCATTAAGATCAAAGTTTCACTCCTATATGTTGTAAAAAATTTTAAATTTGGCACTAAAATTACCTTAACAAGTATTTATCTCAGTTTTATTACACATCTACTATCAAACAAACAAAAATCAAGCGTAATTGTATTCTCTAAAATCGTACTTTTACCCTCCCCTTACACTTAAGATGAACATTGTCCCCAATGTTCAAATAACAAGATGTAAAAGCAAAAAGTAAAAGAATGAAATCAAATACTCCCCTGATTCGCTCGTTGGATAGTGAAATCACACGGTTAAATCTTCCTCCAAAGAGAATGTTGAAGCTCCATGACTAATGCATCGCCATAAGCTTGATTCCATAAACATTTCCTTGTCCAAAATAACCTGTTAACCTGAGAAAACAAACACGAAAACCTGCATAACATCGGCGGGATAAAATCTATATATAAGGATATAATGCTTGTGGAATGATAATTTTGCAGATTCCTGGAGATTATAAGTTGGAGATTTAATAAAAACTTTTTATGAAAACAAAACTTTCAAAAATTTCTGGAAATTAAATCTGACGCCGTCAGGTTATAACCCATGACGCCGTCAGAAATGACCTGACAAAAATTCTCATTTTAAGTTTCCGGAAAATTTCTGGAAAAACCTTTACCTTACTTCCTGAAAATCCTGCAAAACATCATTATGACTCGATACAAGCATTTGACTCAAACGAATACGAATATGTATGTTAATTTATTATTATTACGATTCATGTTCATATGTGTTCTAATAAACCGATTTAGATTTCCCTTACACTTATCTTTTGCAAAATACCTTTATATGTAGTTAAGACGAAGTTAAAAACAAAATAAAGCATTTTCACAAATTACTTTTGAACATGAATCAATAATGATAAAAATTAAACACACACACGGAAAATAAAATCAAACAAACAAATAAATAAACACACAAAGCAAATAAAACAAATAAAGCTTGGGTTGCCTCCCAAGAAGCGCTTTTCTTTATTAACGAGTCTTGTAGCTAGACTCAAAGTCACGTACATTACGTGACTCCATCATCGGTCACGGTTCCTAGGCCATTCTCCTTCCCGGTTTTATATTCCGGTCCTAATTTCAAACAATCCTTGTAGAAACCGAATATCCTTTCCATAACATAGTCTACTCCTTTACTTCTATCCTCATCATTCCTATAGTAGACCGCTTGCTTAAGCTCCTTCTCAACATTTGACAAGTGTTGGAATTGTTCTATCTTATATGGCATTTGGTAGCTTACTTCATCGGTCTCATCCTTAAATCTAACTATCCCTAAGGAAGGTTCATAAGTCATTCTAGAGACCTCAACAAATGGTTTTCCAAAAACCACTTGAGTTAAGGATGCATCGACTATTGGGCGGATATCTTCTACAATTACAAAGTCGGTGACATAGGTGAAGTTTCCTACATAAACCGGTAATCCCTTAACTCTTCCCGTGAAGTTACTCATCCAACCCTTGTCAGGGAACATCCTATACCCAAGTTGATTCTTCATTATCAAGTTGTAGTGGGCTCTAGTCATGATGTTTATGGGTGATCTAAGGTCGATGTAAGCTTTCCACACATGTAGATGTCCGATGTTGCATGGTATGTTGAGATTAGAAGGGTCGCCTATTTCAATGATTGGTCTACCTAGGAAGTATGGTGTCTCGAGGTCATCGAATAAGTTTGTATGATATGCGCGCTCTTCCTTAGTGGGTAGCCTATTGAAGTAGTCCTCATCATCATCTACTTCTTCAATCTCACTTGTCCTAACTTCCTTATCAACCTCGACTTTCTTATCCTCATCCTTAGGTTCACTATTATCCTCATTCCTATCAATTGGTTTAATAGTGACAATGTTGACAAAGTGGACGTGTTTGGATGAAGAGGGGTCTTTTACTTGGGGTCCGCTATTTGTGTTCCTAGCGTCCTTATGTGGAGGTGATAGCACGTGGTTATTGAGGGCTTTCAACAAATTGTCAATTTTGTTGGTCATCTCTGTTTGTTGTTGATTGAATTCGGATTCGAATCTAGCTATCCGAGCTTCTTGAGATGCCATAAATTGAGACATCAATCCTTCAAAGTTATTGGTACTACCATTGCCGGAAGGATTGTTGTTGAAAGTACGGTTCGAGTTGGAACCGCTTGATTGGAAACGATTAGGTGGGTTGGAAGAATTGGTTTGTTGTGAGTTTTGGTTTTGTTTCCACCTAAAGTTCGGGTGATTTTTCCATGAAGGGTTGTATGAATCACCATAATGGTTTGGCTCGGGTTTGAACGTGTACCACTTGTCTCCCGCTCCGTCGGTACGCGAGGATGCGTAGTCCACAAAAGCTTGTTCGGGGAGTTCCATGCAATCACGAGTGTCGTGGGGACCACTACATAATTTACATGAAGAAGTGATTTTGTTCACTTGGCTTGAAGGTTTAGGAGCCTCGTAGGATTTCATGAGAAACTTGACTTGGTCTTCAAGTTCTATGATCCTACGGTCAGAAGTGCTTGAATTGTTCAAAGGCAAAGATATTGCCTTGACCGTTTTATTCAAATCACGGGGATCACTCCAACTTTCGTTGTCATAAAGAGCAAGATCCTCTAGGAGAGCCCATGATTGTTCCGCACTTAGATCACGTAGCTTGCCACCGGCCGATTGGTCAATGGTTTGCCTCGTGGAGAGATTGATATGGTCATAGAAGATTTGTACTTGGAGCCAAAGTTCTATGCCATGGTGAGGGACTTTTTGGAGTAAGTCCTTGAATCGAGTCCATGCCTCGTAGAGAGTTTCGCCTTGACGTTGTTGGAACATCAAGATATCATTCCTTAGCTTGGTAGTTCTTCCCGGTGGGAAAAACTGAGCAAGGAAACGAGTGGTGAGATCATCCCAAGAGGTGATGGATCCTGCGGGTTGACGTTCTAGCCACTGACTAGCTTGGTCCCGCAGAGAGAATTGGAAGAGACGCAATCGGGTCGTCTCTCGAGTGGCAACATCAAGGTCTATAGAATCAACGATTTTAAGAAAGTCCTTGAGATGTTGATTAGGATCTTCAGAACGAAGTCCATGGAATGCGCATCCGCTTTGCACCAACCGGATGGTGTCGGATCGCAAGGGTGTGATATTGGCTCCTTGAGTGAGCTCAATGGTGTTTCGATAGCCATGGTGGCTAGGACGGGAATACTCTCCTAAAGTACGGGCTCTAGGAGGTGGTTGTGGTTGTTGTGGTGGTGGGTTGTGGGGGTTAAGGATATTACCATCTTCCATGATGTCGGATGGTATGGTTACGAACAAAGACACGAAGAAAATAGATAGACTAAAGAAAACCTAGAAAAATAAAATAAAAATCTCACTAGAAAGGAATCTAGTGAGTAGACCTAATAGAAATAAAAATTCAACCTAAACAATAACTATTCCCCGGCAGCGGCGCCAAAAACTTGATGTGCGTGGTTTTGTAACCTTACAACAGGTTTTACCTCTCGAGGGATCTCAAGAGGCTTACAACCCCACCAGGCAGTGTACCTGACCGATGTAGTATAGTGTAGTGGTAAGTACGGGGGATTGATCGTTCTCCACAGGGAATAGTGTTCGTTAGGTATGAAAGGCTACTCTAATTAGGTCTAAGGGTTGAGGAAGATTCTTTTTATGTTTTTTATAGTTTTTATGAAAGCAAGTAAAATCTCGGTTTTTGAAGGAGTGGGCGGAATTAGTTGCTAGTCAACTAACCCAAATTACTACAAATGCAAATAAAATAAAATAACAAAAATGAAAAGTGGTGAGAAACTTATGTGTAGAGAAATGTGTTTACTTAGATTTCCTTACTCCCTAACTATCTTTTACCGGTTAATTAGTGTGTATTAGTCGCGTGGATGACGGGTGTATTCCTTAATACCATTCGTGGGGTGGCGTACTTACTTCCCCAAACTCTACAAGCTCCTACTTCACTCCTATGTCGAGCCGGCTAGGAAGCTCCTAACATGGGATCATTAGAATTCGCTTGTGCATTAAATACAACCATAAAAACCTTTAGTACACGTTTGGTTCATGTTTCTTAAGACGTTCAAGCAAGTAACCGAATAGGAAGTTAGCCAGTTTTCTTAAGCCTAACATAGATAAACAATCATCCAATACAACTAACAACACACTAACAACCAATAATCAATAGCTAAGTTTCATTAGATCTAAGCAAACACAAGATAAAATTAGCCTAACATGTTAAACAAAAGACAAGCATAAGATAGAATCAAACAACACATAGACATATTGAATGATTAATTGATAACTTATCTTTCAATGAAACATGGAAGATCTCAAGGCAAAAAGCCCTGAAAAAGTAGCTAAAATCGTCTTAGGGTTTTATCCCAAAATTCCACACACTAAGCTCTCCCTAATGACAAAAGATTAGAAAACTATATATAGATTTTTGGATCTGACGGCGTCACCTTATGCATTGTGACGCCGTCACCTCGCCGCTTTTAGGGTTCCCGGGTGACCTTCTTGACGCCGTCCCTCTTTAGCTCTTCAAAAATCCATTCTGGCTTATCAAGGCTTGACGCCGTCGGATCATGAACGTGACGCCGTCCCCTTATGATTTAAGCCGTGACGCCCTTGATTTAGTTAAAGCGTGACGCCGTCAGAATTCTCATGCTAACTCACTGGCCCGTCATGAGTAAATTTCACATCCAACTTTTCTTGCCAAGGCATGACGCCGTCCCATGTTAATTGTGACGCCGTCAAGAGTAACTTTTAGCCGATTCTTGAGACTTTGTCGTTTTCTTCACTTTAATGCTCCAAAAACGTCCAAAATGCCTCCTTTTCCAGATTTCTCCTCAAAAGTACCTAAAATGACAAAAGGAACGATTTAGGGCAATATTTGATCAAATAAATACGATTTCGGGCTTAAATGACCCCTTAAAAGCGGTACACTTTTCGCCTCATCAAATGATAGGTAGTTTACTATACTTAATGGCAAGTAGACCGGATATCATGTTTAGTGTCTGCCTTTGTGCTCGCTTTCAAGAGGATCCCAAAACCTCTCACCTAGAAGCGGTTAAGCGTATCTTCCGATACATTAAAGGCACTATACACTTAGGATTATGGTATCCTAAGGGATCGGGCATAGAAACCATCGTCTATGCGGATTCGGATCATGCGGGAGACTACGTGGATAGAAAAAGCACTAGCGGAATTTGCACGTTAATGGGATGTTGTCTAACATCTTGGTTCTCGAAGAAGCAAACCACTCTTGCTATTTCTACCACAGAAGCCGAATATGTAAGCGCTGGAAAGGCATGTCAACAAGCACTATGGATGAAACAAGCTCTCGTAGATTATGGCATTAGGTTAGATGACGTCCCAATTATGTGTGATAATAAAGGTGCTATAGATTTAAGTAAGAATCCCGTTCAACACTCTAGGACTAAACATATAGATTATGGCATTAGGTTAGATGACGTCCCAATTGTTTCATTACCCTTGCCTTAGATGATTAGGTTCCTTAATTCTCTTAATTGCTAGATATTAATTATTGCTTGCTTATTTATTTGTCTTATATGCCATGCATGCTTAATATGTTTCTCTATTGCCTCAAAGAGTGGGACTTGCCTAAAACCAAAAGCTCAAAACATAGCCATCCTCACCTATTTCTGCAGAAAAACCCATTTCTGGAACCCAGAAAGGTACCAGATGGGCGGCCCCCTTAATTATTAAGGGGACCGCCCATAATTAAGGGGACCGGCCATCTGCTGGACGGGTTCAGAGAATCTTTTTCTGCTTTTTAGCCCATTTGATCCTATACTTCCCCAAATTCACAAACACATTTTGTCCTAAACACCCAACAAGCCTTTTCATTCCTAAACAACACAAATCCTCCACTATAAATAACCCCATATCTCACCACATTCAATCATCCCATCATGTCTTCTCCAATCAACCCAAAACCAAAAACCTCTAAGCTAGCAAGGATGACCTTAAAACCCGGGTGGAAGAGAAAACCTAACCCTCACCACAAGCCCATCACAACTAGACAACCAACACCTCCATCATCATTCATCCCCAACTACTCTCCAAGATCACAACCTCATTCCATTGAACCATTTCACAAACCCTACCATTTTGGCCAAACATCCACATTCATTCCAAACCACTCCCCTAAACCTCAAACCAACTTCAATGGAATACTTGAAAACCCTCATCACCTTGGTCAAACATCAAACCTTTCACCCCAATACCATCCATTTCCACCAAATAACCAAATTCCCATTCATGAAAGGCAAAAGCTTCATGAAGAGATTAACCAAATCCATGATCTTAATGATCTCCTTGCTATGCACCTCACACAACGCAACAAGGGACAACCTCCATCCTCACCTTACTCAAATTGCCTACCACACTCTCTTAACTTGGATCAAGTTACAAACCACACCCACTATTGCCCTTGTTGCATCTTTCTTCAAAAACAAATCCTCCACTTAAGTGAAGATATTTCTTGGATCGAATATCTACTCACTCGTCCTCATCCCATTTCTCCACTACAACGATATAACCTCAATGGATCCGCTCCATTTCCCTCACCATCACATAACTAAAACCCATCCACATGCTTTCCGCCTCAAAATAAATCCCTCACCCTTTTGTGTTGCAAGCAAGTTCAATCGCTCTCTTTGGCAATATGAGGACCATTAGTATTTCTAGTTATGTTGTAATCATTAGGTTTCAAGTATTTTATGTAATGTAATGATGATTCATATGTTATATATGATCATCTTGAATGCATTAGTTGGTTGTTCTAAATATTTTGCTATGTATATATATCTTGTGTCTCCTAACTTGTTTTTGTAGCCAAGATTTCCATAGCTCGTTTCCTTGGTGCCCTCGAACGAGGGGGAGTAACCATCAAGGGGGAGTTCTCGTCCCGACAAATTTAGTTTCTAAAACTTGTCGGCATAACCTTTTTGATTCTACAAAAAGGGGGAGAAGTGAATGTAAACTCACTAAATACTTGTCCAAAAATAAATTTTTGGATTTAATAAGTTTAAGTTTTGTAATCATCAAAAAGGGGGAGATTGTTGACATAAATAATGCCTAAAAACATTATTCATATCTCTATGTTTTAATGATCACAAAATATAAACTCATTAAACATAAACTTATCAAATAAACAAGCATTTAGTTGTAAATATTCACTTCTACAACTTAATCACTTAAGGTATGAATAAACAAGTGCTTAATGCATTATATGATCAAAGGAACATTTTCTTAATAACTAGATTTTTTATAAAACATCAAAAACATTTTATATATTTTTGAAAAACATTTTTGGCATTAAATAAAAATGCTTAATCTTTTATAAAAATATGAATTCAAATTTTTAACCAAAATCAGTTAAAATGTTCCAGAAAAACCTTCCCCACAAAAGGACAAAATTGGCCAACGGCCAGTAGGGGCGGCCCCCTTAATTTTGCTAGGCGGCCCCCTTAATTATTAAGGGGACCGCCCCCGCTCCAGTAGACCTCCAGCTGTCCAATTTTTCTCCTATAAATACCAGCCTTCTCCTGGACTTTTACTCACCTTTTGCACACTGAAACTTTCTATTTTAAATCACATTTCATATCTTCAAAAACCATTTGATCATATAATCTTAAGCTTTGGTTTCTAAGTGATCCAAGCTTCCTCCATTCAAGTGCAAGAGAAGAATACTCCTTCAACAACTAGAAGAAGTATTGCAACTTAGATACCTAAGTTGTTTGTGTCATCATATATATTTGTATATAAGTTGTATATTGTTGTTAGATAGTTGTGTGTATAATTGTTTGGGATAGGTTAGTGTGTAAGTAGAGAAGTTGTGTTGTTAAGGTGTGTAAGTAGTGAAGGTGTGAAGAAGTAGTAGTGAACATAGGTTGTGCTTAGTCGTGAAGTGTCGTGAAGTAGTAGTGAAGAAGTCGTGAAGTGTCGTGAAGAAGTCATGAAGAAGTCGTGAAGAAGTTGTGAAGAAGTCGTGAAGAAGTCGTGAAATAGTCGTGAAGAAGAAGGTGTGATTAAGTCGTGTTTAAGTTGTGAGATTGGTTCTAGCTACGATTAGAACTCGACATCTAGCTTTGTGTCGTTAAGCCGGTGTAAGCTAAAGTTGTGTAAAGGTTTTCTCCGCCATAAGGGAGCTTGTTGACATAGTGAAGAAAACTCTCGAGTTAGGTGCTCGGGGAGTGGAGTAGGGCAAAGAAGGTGTCCTTGTAGCCGAACCACTATAAATCTCTTGTCTCTCGGTTAGATCTTTCCATCTCTAGCTTTTATTTCATTTTATTACCTTACTTGCATTACTTATTTATATTTACTTATATACATATTGTTCAAGGAGTTGAGATCACATAAATTCGAATCTAAGTTTTAAAAAGTAAATAAAGTTTTCATAATAAATTTTAAAAGGACATAAAACTATTCAACCCCCCTTCTAGTTTTCCACAGTTGGACTATTATACCCTTGAAAATATAACGCAAAACGGACGTAGACCTGAGCATTACGGGTCAAGGGATGCAATCGGCCACAAAAACCCGACTTTTGGACTCACAGCGATGATTTTCTCAAGTTTGGGGCCCTGGCGATGCTTTTGGGAAAGTTTAGGGACCAACAGCGTATTTTTGTCTAAAGTCTATTTTGATAAAAATAAATGTTTTTGCTTGGAAAGTTAGTTAGGATAAATCTTTTTATTCGTGAGATAAACATAAATTGTAAGGAGAATTACATTGATATCCTTGAAAAAACTTATAATTACGTCAATATCCTTACTATTTTCATAATTACACCAAAATCCTTTGAAACTTTCAAAAGACTCATGTGCATCTAAAAAAGCAAATTAATCTTGTTTAAATAATTTTAATGGTAAGCAAAATTGTGTAACTATTAAATATAAAGGTGTATTACTCTTTTACCCTTCTTCTCAAATCAAAGAGTAACAAAAAAACCCACCGTAACTAAAATAAAGAGATCATGAATCTTACATTTCATTATTATAATCACGAGCCTTGGTGAACCCGTACATTGCACGAATTGTATCTTATTTTTGACCGAGGATTGTTTTAGTAATTTGTTGAGTTATTAACATGATGGCGAGTCAAAAATCTACAAGAATGTATAACTTTTAATTCAAAAGCAATCTACTTTGAGATGGTGAGGCTAAAATATACAACAATGTACAACTTATAAATTCAAAAGCAATCTACTTCGATTAAATAAATGTTTTGATAACATTGGGAATGTCCTAAATGCTTTATAACATGATTATATTTGGACATATCATTAATTAAATGCCTTATTGAAAACATTGAGATAAAATAAGATGTCTCATGTCACTTTATAGGTACCTAAATTTCGTTTGATAAAAGTGTTTCGCGGTTCTCGAGGTTAATCCAATAATATACCAAACATTTGTCCAAGCCACAATATTAAGCCAAAATTTAGATATATCAAATGCAAATACATCATATAATAAGAAGTTAAATAAAAAAACTTATAATATAATTATAGTATTGATATTTTAGTATAAAAAGACATAAAATAAAAAGTGAATGCATCATTGTATCAACACCCGTACCTTCCTTTCTTCTTATCTTGTATTTGGATTTTTTTCACTTTCCAATATTCCCTCTACAAAAGAGAATGAAAGGAATCGTATCAAGTAGAAATAATATAAAACTAAACGGGAAACTACATATCGAAAGGTGGTTATGTTTTCATTTACGGCAAATGGCACAAAAAGGCACTAGACTTAGGGTCCGTTTTCAATCAGATTACTCTTTTTTTTTTTTTCTTAAAAAGGCGCCCAACAAAATTTTTTCAGCCGATTTAGGTTTTTTACTAACTTTCGTTAACTCACTTCGTTAGTAAATTACATGTTTGATCCTTAAATTCGTATAATCATTTCATGTTTGGTCCTTAAAATTTTTTTTCTAAAATATTTTTTTTGAAAATATTTTTTTTGGAAACTTTTTTTACCGAAAATATTTTTTTGAAATTTTATTTTTCAGAAATTTTTTTTTGAATTTTATTTTTCTATAACCGTTTTTTCCAATTTGTTTTTTTCTAAAATTTTTTTTGGAAGAAAAATAAAATTTAGAAAAAAAAAATGATTTTGAAAAAAAAAAACTTTTTTCCCGAAAAAAATATTTTTGAAAATTTTTTTTTCAAAAACTTTTTTTTCTATATTTTATTTTTCGAAAAAAATTAGAAAAAAAAGTTCGAAAAAAAATATTTTCAAAAAAAATATTTTAGAGAAAAAAAAATTAAGGACCAAACATGTAATTTACTAACGAAGTGGTTAACGAAAGTTAGTAAAAAACCTAAATCGGCTGAAAAAAAAATTTTAGGCGCCTTTTTATGCAAGAAAAAAAGAATAGTACACTGATTGAAAACTGACCATAAGTTTAGTTTTTGTGCCATTTGCCCTTTCATTTATAATAAGCCTACTAAACATATTTTTTTTTAGCAAAATAAATTATATGAGTAAGTACCGTTAATTAGCATGTTTGATTGGTGATTCAACATTGTTTTCATGTGCGTATCTCAATTCTTTTTTAACAATAAAATATATAAATATAGAAAACTTTAGCAAAAAACTAGTAGTGAAGGGATTGCAAATTGTTCGTACAAACAATATTAGAGTAAGGCTACGCTTATATATTAAAAAAAAAAAAAAAAAGAAAAAAAAATTCGCACGCAAGTAATACTTTTTACACTGATAAGGAAATCATTAAAGCCCATAATACTAGATCCAACCCAATTAGCAAATCATAACCCGATCCAATGATGACTTACTAACCAGTTACATCTTTTAACGCTAAATACACACTTATCTCAAACATAACGCCTCTCTCTTCTTGTTTAATCCGCCTTCACACACAGGAAGATAACCGCTACCCATCTATCATTTCCTCTCACCAACACATCTCCCAAACCGATTAAGAAATCATTTAGAAATCCGAATCAATAAATCATCAAGAAATCCCAACATGATGCATTCCGCTTTTCTTTTCTGGCTTTGAACGAATCATAGAACGATTATAACAAATTTGTTATAAATATTTCTTTATATTTCGGATCAATAAACTGCCCATTTTTTTCTTCCCTCCCATCAACAAACCGCCACTCAACACAACTTTCTTTTGTTTTCTATTATACCAAAAAAATGCTTCTCTGGCTTCAAGATCATACAAAGGTCACGGGTAATGGGTTTTTTTCGTTTTGTGTTTTTGTTATCCAATAAAAGAAAGAATGGAACAACTTTTTGTTTTTGTTTTTTTGTTTGTTTTAAAAGATTCGGAAATAAAAATGAAAGTTTGCTTCTCAAAGATCTATGAAGATTAATGTTCTAACACTTTAGATCTATAAAGATTGGTACAAAGTTTGAACAAAAACTGAGATCTAATTAATTTTTAGTGTAGAGTTGATTTGTGATTGTGAGGGTTTGGTTGTCAATAGATCTATGGTTCTTTCTTGTTTAGACCTTGTTTCATGTGATTTTCACAACTGTATTCACCATAAACATCACCATCGGAACCACTAAAACAACAACGAAACCACCCAAGCTCGAAACATTACCCGTTAAATTAAGATTCAGTGGTGTCGGCAGCGGAAACAGTTGATGTTGGCAGCGGTTCCGGAGGTTGTGGTGGTGGAAGGAGCCACTGTGAGCTTGCGATTGTGCTATTTATACTTAAAAGAAAAAGTTGAAAGAGTTAAACAATAAATATACCAATTGGTGTGTTTAATTTCTGCATTCGTCGTCTTTTTGGTTTGTATTCTTTGAGGTTTAAATTCTGCAACCTTTTGTTTTCCCCCTCTTTGAAAGCATTGAATTAAACCATGAATATATTTGATATTTGATTTGATATACCTTTTAGAGATGGCTTGAAACATATTGTACCGTACATCATTTTGTGCACAATTTCTTTTGCACATTAAATTTACAAAGTGAATCTTTAAGTATACGAGGCATGTTGAACCCGTGCGTTGCACGAATTGTAATGTATAATTAAATTTTATCTTGCCATGAATTTTTGATGATGGCACTAAGTGTTGTAGTATACCTACACATATTCAAAATCACCCGGTCCATCCATGACGTGCATACATGTTGTAAATCATAATCTTTTCGTACGATACAATTATTTTATGCATGATTCAAAAAATAGCGTTAAAAATTAAATGCAAAAGGATGTTGCACATTTACTCCCTTTCAGTTATTTATGAGTTCATTTGAGTTGCAATTATCTCAAACGTGCTTAATGCGTAAGTTAAACAAAGGAGTCAAACGGTCTAACGGGCAAAAGAGATTGAAAGTGGCCCAAAGTTGATACTTAATGCATGCAACCTCGTAAATAAATGTATTTGAGAATTTGTATTATTATTATGATGAGCAAGTACACGATACATTGATATTGAAGAGTTTTGTTCTCTAGTTTTCATAGCTTTTATATCTTGACTTCCCAACTTCTTCTCGAATGATTAGAAGTGCCGAAACAAAAGTGAGGCATTCGATTTAGCATCCTGCTCAATAGAAAGACGACATTAAACATCCACCATCACTAAAACAAAATAATTTAAATTTCACCACCAAAGAGATTTTTATACATTTTACTTTTACATGCTTCCAAAGTTGTAATATGTATTCTTTATGATAAAATTTAGTATTTAAATACACATGCTTGTAGGGTCTAATATCCAAGATGTTGTAAAGATTATCTTACCCATGGAAGACCTTCAATATATAACAATGCCATGTCGAAATTATATATTTCCATATGCAGGAACAACCTGCACCAACAAAGTGAAGTATACACTAAATATACAATGCAAAAATTGAAATCATTACAAAATTGAAAATACATAGATGTGGTATGACGTCCACACTTGTTTTTTTAATGGGTTATTGATGGTTTCATGGTGGTGAAGATCGGAAAAAAAATGATGTGGTGAAGATGGTGATAGTTGGCTATTTATAATCTTCAAAAAGCAACCGAAAAGATTATTTGCAAGCAAATGAAAAGATATCATTTATTTGCTAATGGTTTATATTAATTTCTGCATTCATGGCCTTTTTGGTTCGTATTCTTTGAGTTTTAATTATGCAACCTCTTTGTCTTCGGTAACCCCTCTTTGAAAGCATTGAATTGAATCGTGAATGTATTTGATATTTGATTTGATATACATTTTAGAGATGACTTCAAACATGTTGTACCGTTCATCCTTTTGTGCACAATTCCTCTTTCACATTAAATTTAGAGATTGCTTCAAACATGTTGTACCGTACATCATTTTGTGCACAATTCCTCTTGCACATTAAATTTATAAAGTGAATCTTTTAGTATATAAGATTCTCCTCAAGCACATGAAAAATAAAATGACATCCCATTTAGATGTAGCATTTTTGGGAATTGCCTCCTGCTTCTCATTGCAATATGAATACTTTGAATGGTTAGTTTAATTTTACCTTAATCAGAAAAATTGTTAATTTAATTTTAGACTATCTTCATATATCTAGTTAAATAATGATACTATTATTGCTATTTCAAACCTATTGCTTCTATTAGTACATCCTTAGTTAATCTGAATAAGAAGCACACTATTCATGAACGGATTCATGAACAGAAAGAATACACTTGCTTTGTTTTCACTTGTTTGACAAGGAAGGTGGGTAAAAAGGTAAAATAGCTCTTTGTTTTATATTTACATATAGTTTTATCTAATAAAATTATTCAACAAAAAATTGATTATTTATTCGGATATAAATGAGTATTTTTATTGTTTAAAAGGATATTGACGTAATTATAAAATTTGTAAGAATATTGACGTAATAATGAATTTTTTTCTAGGATATAAATGAAATTGCCCCTAAATTGTATTTCATAAGAATTTAGCATCATTATGTGTTAGAATATAAGATTAAAGGGCAAATGGCACAAAAAGGCATCAAAGTTATGGTCCATTTCCAATCAAGGTATCCAACTTTTTTTCTTGCATAAAAAGGTTCCCAACTTTTTTTTTTGGCGGATTTGGGTTTTTTACTAACGTTCGTTAACTCACTTCGTTAGTAAATTACATGTTTGGTCCACGAGTTTGTATACACATTTCATGCACCATCCAAGTTCTATTTTTTCATTTCATTTACATAAATTCACAAGATCATAAACAGAGAGTTCATAAAGCTCATAAAGATCATAAAGAAACACAAAACCATTATCAGATCTACAAACTGCAGAGTTCATAAAGCTCATAAAGATCATAAAGAAACACAAAACCGTTATCAGATCTACAACTTCAGCATCACAAAGAACATATCATAAGCTTTCTTCAAAAGCCCATTTATTCTCTTAGCAAAAATCACCTGCCTGTTTATAAAAAGCTTCCTCTACCCATTTTTATTGGTGCTTTACCAGCAATACCTTCTCCTTGCACGAGCTGTTGAATTGAGCACGCCTCGAAAAAGACCAAGATCTGAGGATCAAACACATAAGAAGCCGATTCAATTATGGAGATTGAATCAACATCTTCTCTTGAGCTGCCTTTGGATGGACCCCATGTTTGCACCAACGGCAACTTGAGTGTGTCACATATGGATCTCAAAACGTCTCGAATCTCAGCAAGTACCATTTCTTCTCTTAGCAAATTGCTGAAGTATTATTACAAATATTACAAAGAGCAAGATCTAAACTGTTTTTTTTTTTCTTGATCGATTTCTGGATTTGAGCTCAAGAGTTTATGGGATCGATTTCTGGGATTTATGGGATTTCTAGGAATTGGGTTTTGTTTCTATTTTATTTTCTTGATGGATTTGTTTCTGGGATCGATTTCTGGGTTTTGTTTCTGAATCGGGTTTGATGTGGGAATTGGGAATTGGATTTTTACTAACATTTTCTTCTCATCTGCCGATGAAAAGACAAGATCTTGGAGATGTGATAGCATATGAAATGAATGAAACTATAAGACGAATCGTGTAGCTCAAGAGTTTATAACTCTTGTCTTTTCATTCATGAACACAAATTCAGAATGAATGAAATGAAGTAAACAATTAACTGGGTTTTGTTTGAAAATTGAAATGGGGAAAATCATCCTTTACAAGCTAAAAGAGATGGGGAAAATCAGCCAAGAAGACATGGCACATATCATGGAAGAGTTTGAAAATTGAAAGACTCGACTTTGACAAGACCGGCACATTGACTGCTTCAGATGTTCTGCTGTCACAATCATCGTGGTATGCTGCAGACATCTTACTGACACAAACATCCGTGTGAAGTTACACGATGTTGATGATGATACTATAGATGGCATTTGCTAATTTTTTACATGTATCTATGATTTTTTAAGATTGAATATGAATTGTAACTAGAGATAGAACTAATATTTCACTGCTAATTCATTATTACAGATTTTTTCATTTAGCTTTGGTGTAAACAAAGTTTGTTTAGTTAGAAACAAAATTTGGTTCGCCGATTTTCTTGGAATATGTTATAATTGAAGTCTGAATTCCATTCCATTTTTTGCGAGTATGATTTGCTTAGGTTGTATGCATCTAATGGCTATATTGAAGAAGCACACCAAGTGTTTGATTATATGTCTGAGAGAATTTATGTAAATGAAATGAAAAAATAGAACTTGGATGGTGCATGAAATGTGTATACAAACTCGAGGACCAAACATGTAATTTACTAACGAAGTGAGTTAACGAACGTTAGTAAAAAAACCCAAATCCGCCAAAAAAAAAAGTTGGGAACCTTTTTATGCAAGAAAAAAAGTTGGATACCTTGATTGGAAATTGACCCTAACTTTGATGCCTTTTTGTGCCATTTGCCCTAGAATATAAGATTAAAGTCTATTTTGATAAAAATAAATGTTTTTGCTTGGAAAGTTAGTTTGGATAAATCTTTTTATTCGTGAGATGGACATAAATTGTATTTTATGTCCCATATGTGAGGTTCAAGCAGAAACTACAAACCATCTAATTTTCTCTTGTACCATGGCTTTAGCTCTTCTTCAATAGGTAAGTCAATGGTCAAGTATTGGGTTTCCAGATGTTTCAAATTATAAAGATTGGTGCTAAAGTTAAACAAGTTTTGGAAGGCATCTTTTATGTAACGTGGTGGAAGATTTGAAATTTTCAAAATGAGATTATTTTGAGTCTAATACAGTCGAAACAGGCGACATTGTTTGATGATTTAGTTACTATATCTTATAAATGATGTAAATCTAGAGGTAGAGCAAACATTAATTGGACTAGACGTATACCCGCGCAAAGCGACGGTGTATAGCAACAAATAATTATACTTGTGAAATCGTGATTCTGGTTCGACTTTTGATTTAAAGCGTGTGTTTTTTAAATGCAAAGCGTGTGTTTTTTCTAATTAATATAGTGTGTTTTTGAAAAGTTGTCAAGTTTAGAATTGATCAAGCTTAAAGGTGTATTAAGGGATACTTAATTGGTAATTTAGGCAAACTATATTAATTTAAGTTTTCAAGATTTCAAGAATGGGCATTTACTCTTTATAAGTAGTATAAATAGGAGTGTTACAAAATCTTATGCTTGTTCTTTTGTAATTTTTTCCTAACTTCTTGCTAGTGTTTTATAAAAGTAGTTCAAAAAAGTACTCCTTCTGTCCTAAAATAAGTATCTAGTTTGACTTTTTGGAGACTTTTTTGTTCAACTTTAACCTTAAATATTTTTATTTGTGTTATATAATATTTGACGAAAATTACCCCAATAAAAATACATTTAAAACCCAATTCATTCACATATTTTGTATCAAGTATTATATACTCCCTCCGTCCCTAAATAAATGTCCACTATTGAATTTTTAAGTCTTTTTGTCCTAATTTTGACCTTAAATTATCTCATTTGTGTTATGTAATAATTGATGAAAATTATAATAATGAAAATACATTTAAAACTCAATCCATTCATATATTTTGTATCAAGTATTACATAACACAAATAAAATAATTTAAGGTCAAAGTTTAAAAAATAAGACTTTAAAAGTCAATAGTGGACACTTATTTAGAGACGGAGGGAGTAACATATATAAAAGTATTTATGGTCAAAATTGAACAAGAAATACTCCAAAAAGTCAATCTGAATACTTATTTTGGGACGGAGGTAGTATCATTATTGAATATAAATGTTGATGAGGTATGTATTAATCAGCTATTATATTTGGTTAAATACGCATGTATGTTAAGCCATTTATTAGTCAAAGCCCGACAAACTATAGCAATATCAACAGATAGCTCAAGTAGACGTTCGCTATCCTAGCCTCAAAGAGACTTTCTCAATTCAGCCTTGGCTTGGGGAATCCACATTTACGCAAAGATATGTACACGTGACATGCCGTTTATGGTCCACAGTTAATATTGTTGCCCTAAATGTGTAAACTGCACTCTCTAAGTGGTCATAAGCCAAGAATATGGCGGATACACGAACAAGGTGCATGCACGATCATATTCGCATGGTAAAGACCAATGACGTAATGACGCATGTCATTCTTGTCTGCTCGAGAGATGGGTGGCACTTGTCATTCATCCGCACTTTTAGAGCTCAAACAACAAATTCTCCTTAATTAAATGTCTATCAAGTAAACGTTACCCAACTACGAAATATTTATAGTACATCAAAACCAAATCCAAATCTTAATCTAAATTCAAATCTAAATCCAAATCTAAATCCTAAACCCACCAACAAACCAAACGGGCCCTTAGTTATTATAATAATAGTAATAATAATAATAATAATAATAATACTGATGCTTTAAATTATAAAAATCTGAATTACAAGGCAATTCAAAACATTCCATCTCAACTTCCTATATAATTTGAATTCTCACTTGATATAATTAGAGTGACTGAATTACAATAACTTTGAAACCAAATGGCCTACATAATGTAATACAAATTACAATTCCCTTCGATTTTCGAATCAAGCAGTAATCATATTACAACGAATCAAACTGGCCTTATTTTTCACCTAATAGAGTTGGACACTGTCACTTTTTGAGTTTTTTCCTCCCATACACCATATCTTCCCTCCGTTTACATCACAAATTCACAAGCTTGGGAAAAAGTCAGCCAACAACGACAATCACCGTTCATTGCCACAAACCAGTATCCATTATCATAAACCGCCAAAAAAAAAATGAAATTACCCAAGACAATTCGTTACAAGTTAACCCCAATCGAGTACCAAAAAGACATTTTCGTCAATGTCCAATGTCAAATTATCTCAAGTTAAGGTTCCACTTTAAAGATGGGTTACACATTTATACTACTAGCATAGATAAAAAGAAATAGGGCTTATGAAATACCAGTAGTTCGTTTCTGATATTTTCATTGACAAACTTGCTATCTCAAATAAGAGATTATAGCAAAGGTTACCAGAGTCATAGACAATGGCTGCTTATCCTTCTAATATGTCAAAAGAATGGTCAAGTATATGAGTTCAGAGGATCAGTAATCAATTATGATCTTATTCCATTATTCATGTACTTTTGCTTTCATCGATTCTAGATATGTTGCAAGTTCAACCCACAAAAATTGCATCACTGAAACTAACAGTTGGACAGCAACGTAATAGGTTTTTACAAAGCTTTGTCTTACATTCAATTAAAATATCGACAGACCAGTTACAACGAGCAGCATGAATCATCGGATATAAATAGACATGCATAACCAACTTGTCAGCAAAAATGAAAGACAAATTCGGTGTCTTTTATATGTGTCTTACGCATCACTTAACTTTCATTTGTGATCGAGCAAAATGGATGTAATATCCCTAAAACTGAACTTCCCTAGCTTTTCTTATTAACAAGCATACCAATTACAAAGAATGATTAGTTACAAATCACAAGACTATAAATGAAAAGAAAAAAAAATCTCTATTTTACAAGGTTAATTAAACTTCTAAAAGCACCATGTGCCTCCTGAACTCCTCTTCCCTTGCTGCCTTCTGTTAATTTATCCGGGCTGTTACATTACACCACAAATATTAGCCCTCCAGCATTTTAAGACATGGGGTTCAGTTGGTTTGGTTTCCGGCAGCATCATAAAATAAACGTCATTCATAGATCCAACACTAAAACCCAACAGAACCATTAAAGCCTTCAAACCGAACGAAGGCACACTAACCAGTTTGGTGCAGTTTGATGGTAGGGTATACATCATTTTAGAAAAAAAGACTAAACTGCATAATGGTCCTTGCGGTTTGTTAATTATTACAGATTCAGTCCATTTTCTCATTTCGTCTCGGATCTAGTCACTGTGGTTTTGACCCGTTACGGATCCAGTCCATTTGCCAAACTCTGTTAGTTTGACTTAGTATAAAAGGGTATTTTGGCCATTTTATATTCTTTTATAAAGCAATATATGGAAAAATGGACCAAGTCTGTAATAGTTAACAAACCACAGGGACCATTTATGCAGTTTACTCTAGAAAAAGTGAGGGTATTTGGGTCATTTACTTGAATTAACAGCAAAAGTTAACGAGATTAGGCAAAATGGACTGGATCCGTAACACGTCATAACCACAGTGACTGATCCGAGACGAAATGGAGAATGGAGTGAATATGGAACATAATCTCAGAACAATGCTTAAAGGTCTGTTATAAAGTTAAAGTGTATTAAGCCGACTGGTATACCCCAGACTATTAATCATTGCTTATAATTGCTTATAAACTAATAACCTAGGCGCTTTCAAAATTAGCTTGCTCAAAATAGAAAGTGCCTGGTAATACATTCTATTTACATGCAATTTGACTGAAATAAATTCCAACTATTTTTGAGAACAGATGGATATAAGGCAATATATATCAATCATTTTCCGTGACAAGATAAACTGATTAGTTCAAGAACTTTTTTTAATATAAAGAAAACCCTATTTTTTTTTTACTAATTCAAACCAATCAGTTTAGCTCATTCCAATTTGTCTAGTAGTTTAGTCGTGCCTGGAATTAAAGCATACCTTTAGATGAACCATTCTAACGCAGTTTAAGGAGAATCTGGCTGGGTTTCTTCCTGGTCGCCGTCGTCATCATCCTCGTCCATTAGTTCAACCACATTATTATCGTTATGTGATGGACTATGACGACCCTGGATCTCCGCATCAGATTCACCATCCTCGTCCTCAGTGCAATCTTCTGTATCTGAGTTAGATGCAACAGCCTTGTCACTATCACTCTCTATAGTACCACCAAATTGGCCCTTCATCTCAGGAGCAACAATCCCTATCATCGTAGTAAGCGCTTCATGCTCAAGGTTCCTTCCACCACCAGTTTGGCTCTCAGCTGCAATACAAGCAAAATCGTGCAAAACCCCACCCCCGCCACCAGCACCGCCCCGATTGCCCTTATCAAACCCTCCGCTTCCCAGAGACTCATTATCTCCATGGCATGAAGGAGCCGTACTGCAGGCCCAGCTACCAATAACTTCAGATGCCAAAAGATCAGCTGTTCTAATAGCATCTCCAGCTTCTGTATCTTCTTCAACAGGATCCTTTGATTGGTGCAAATTCTCACCATTATCGACTTTAACCCCTTCCTCATCATCATCATCAATTACCATTGTATCGCCAACTAACTTGTTCAAGTCGACATTTTGGTCATGTCCCTGGGTTTCAGTTTCCATTATTTGTTCGGTTCCTAGTATTTGTTCGGTTCCTATTGGTGCAGTATGGCCAGCATCGATATCAGATCCAAAAGCACCCTTAGCACTAGGCTCAACACTTGTAAATTCAGCTTCTTGTGTTTCTTCACAAGTTTCTTGATTTCGGGCATCACAGTCGTGCTTCTCAGTTACACTGGCTTCTTCATTTAATGTTTCCACTTGATTTTCGCCTCGGGTCTTGGTGGAAGTGCTGGAATCTGCTGCCTTCATGCTCCCACTGCATTGAGACCCATTTGCTTCTTTACTTTGATGTATAGAATCTATCCGATTGCCATTATCAATATTAGGATTAATATCAACTGATATGTTCTCATAATTCTCCTCATCTTCTAGTGTTCTCTGCATCAACTTTAACTGTTCCTGCTGTTTTGAAAACAAACTAGAGATTTCCTCAGTTGTTGAATAGAAAGACCGCAGCTGTGTTTCCCTGCATGTTAACCATGAAATTTAACAGCCGCGAAAAGACACCAAAAGAATCAAATCCACACACGGGAAGAACTATTTACATGTGCATACTATAAGTTTTATGGTAACACCACATGCTTTTCTTTTAAGAAAAATAGAGTTCTCACCGAAGCATTATCCTTTCCCTGGCAGCTTTTAGCTTACGTTTTTCACAGTCAAGGTCCCGCATGGCACCATTGATCTCGAATTCAAGGGCTGAAACCTTAGCCCATGCTTCTTCCCTCGCTGCCTGCTAAACACAAAGAATAGACCCTAGTTCAAGCTTTCAGCCAAAGGAATTAATAATGATTTGCATATACATCCTTCTTTCCGCATGAAACTAAAATGGGCATCCACACACAAAACTTACCCCCACAGCTTCTCATTACATTAAAAAGGTGAAGAGGAATTTTATGGTCTAATGAAATTATCGAATCATTTAAAGCAAAAGATTGCCTAGAAAGGTAACCAGAGAGCTTAAATTTGAAAATGTAGGGTGCGAGTAATTTTCTCGCTCGTCAAAAGGAGTGGAGGTTCAATTTTTGGCATATACTAGGTATTGAATGCCAACGCACCGGGAAATTAGCAGAAACGTATTGATCACTCGTATAATCTACATATAACTTTGATGATGGAACTGTTGTTGCAAAATCACTTTCGTTATGTCTACTAGTTACCTTGATTGTCTGTATACAAAGTTTAAACACGTTTATTTATAGGTTTCCAGCCATCCTATAATAGGATTATGATTAAATGTATGTTTCAACAAATTTCACTTTAAAAAATGCTTAGTTAACTAACAATGGTTGTTGCTAGAAGTTGGTCATGGCACACTTGTTTCTGTAGTAAAAATTCTATAGATTGTAGCTGTGGGAAAAAAATTGAATCGCCAAAATAAGGTATTCCGTAAGAAATAAACAACGTATTTTCATCTTCTTGTTTAACATTTATGATCCTTATATGGAATTTTGGCCTTTTTTTATAATGAACGTGTTGTCTTCTGTAGTTTATTGGTAGAAAACATGTAACTTAATACAAATTTACGTGTAACATGCTGGATCTTACGTCGTATACAATAATAAGAGTACCAATAAAAATCGATGTTTCCTTTTCAATGAATGTATATTTACTTATTTTGCAAAACAACCAATGAATTTGTGCATATTTTGTTCTTGAGAGATCCCCTTCTTAGGTTGCTAAATCAATCAACTTTTAGTAAGGGTGTGTTTGTTTCATTAAAATGTTTTAGGTCTGAATCTGACTACCACATCTTACCAGTAAGAGGTGGCTAGAAAGTCTAAATCTGAACGAAATAATGTTGTTTGTTTTTTTATAATTGTCCGAATGATTTTAAGTGTTCTTTTCTGCAATTTATTTAAGTAACTTATGTAAATATGAAACAAGACTTTTTATCATAAATATAACATAGTTAATAAACCATCAAATATATTATATTAACACGAGTCTTCAATCTCTTATCGAGTAAGAGGTAGTAAGACAAGTCTCTAACCTCTTACTGAGTAAGATGTTATATATCTAACTGGGTCTGACTCAAAAGAAAAAAACAAACAAGCAAAACGTCTGACCACCTCTTACAGGTAAGAGTAAGAGGGCTGGTAAGACTTTTTTTTTTTAAACAAACACACCCTAAATTTAAAAGAATTAGATTTTGAAAACCTTTAATAACACATGTACATGATAATTGATATTAAACCTTGCATGCTGAAACTTGAAACCATTTAGAAAAACCAGACTACCCATTAAACAAAACATTGACTAAGCACTTAATGCATCAGCTAATATGACATATCTACCCTTAAATCACTATTCATTTCAATAAACTTTGAAAATTGATATTAAGGGTAGATTAATGCATCAGCTAATATGACATAGCTACCCTTAAATCACTATTCATTTCAAAAAAACTTTGAAAATTGTTATTAAGGTAGATAGGGGTGAATGATTAATTTTCAAATATAAAAGAATAAATTTTGACAAATTTAACAACCCATAAATTGTTCAAATTTACTGTTAGAAATAATAGTAGGTTTTATTAGGACCGTTAGTATTAACCTAACTTAGTTTCCAAGCTATGTAAAGGTTATTATAACCTCCTGTAACCTCTGTTATTTTATCAATTAATACAATAAATTATTCGTTTATTACCAATGTTCATTACATTTACCAAATTTCCCTTCATATTCACAAACTGAACTTCCGCTCCTTTATATGAGCAAGAATAGAACTCATACCCACATTTTGTAAAATTTGGAACTTTTAGCTACATTTCTAGAGAAACTTCCAAGCAAATATTATAAAGCATTATCTGCTAATAACATGTCAGACATGAAGCAGAGAGTAAAATAAAGGTTTTGATGGTAAAAATTATGAGTACTGTAAAAACATCCTAGGGGGCTTAACAGTAACAAATGTACCTTTTCGCTTTCAAGTTCTTTTCTCAGTCTGCTAGTTTCATGCTCAAGTTCTTGCACCCTCTACAAGTAAAATATCGCAGAATGAATAATTAAAAACCAGTTTGTACACAGAAAATTATGAATAAAATGGCAACCTATTTAAAAGCTATATTAAGCAATTCCAGGATATATTCATACTTTTTTACTGACAGAAGAAACCTGTTGCTCTTGGGAAAGCTGGGATTCAAGCTGGCGGACCTTATTATCGGAGCCAACCAATTTCTGCCTAGTGTCTTCCTGTTTGGAGTAAAATAAAGATGATGAAGGTCACATTGTTGAAGAATTAGCAAATCAATGACATTATAGTCCATGGTGGTGGTGCAAATTTACCAATTTGGATCTCAAAGTCTCTACCAATAAACATCTTTCTTTCTCCGACTCCTGAGAAGATAAACATTAATCTTTAATTTTCTCCTGTCATTGAAACACACAAATAAGAAATGCCATCATCAAAGATATCCATTCTCAAACCTGAAGCTTATTAATAATTTCTTGCTGCTCATTTTCTCGTCTTAGAGAAGCATCCGAGAGTCGCTTCAGTTCCTCCTGAGCTTCCGTTTTAACCCTCTGTATCGAGGCTGTCAAATTTGCTACAGCCTTTTCTCGATCCTCTTTTCTCTGTTCTCTCTCTTCATCTAGAAGATTCTTGAGTTCAATTATGGTTGCCTTCTGGCTAAAAAGATAAAAATTTAGTAAGCTCACTAAATCTTTGTAGCTTTTGCAAATTTAAAGTAGATTTCACAACATAAAAACTCATAATATCAACAACATAACAGTCGCTTCAGGACCTCATTTTAGGGAATAATAATTAAGGGAACAATAAATTAGATGCTAATCTGCCAGTAACATCGAACAACATCCAGATAAAGTTAAATGATAGATTGAATGGATATCTGGTCTTTAAAAACATGAAAATGCTAATCTCGCTTGTCATTTTATTAAGGTGCCTTTTTTTTTATCCAAGAGGAATCTATTTGCAGTATTTATTTTAAAACCAGCGTTGGCCGGTAAACTGATAACGTATTCCAAAACCCTTTCTAAATGGTATAAATGAAATATGCCATTCCGTAAATGATTCTAAGTTCACATTCATAAACCAAAAAGAGATAAAGATATATATTAGGTTCAAATATCATCCTTTATAACATAGAAAGCTCCCAAGTAATCATTATAGTGGGCGCACATACATCTTGGCAGGTTACATGGCACAAGCCAAAAAGATTCAACTTTAGAGGCATCCATGGTACACTTTTTTATTTTCATATGGGGTAATCAATACTTCACTTTTTAACAAGCGAGAACACCCTTGGGGAGTTGGCGATTATTGGCCCCTATGTGGCCTTGTTACTAACTCGGTCACTATGTTACATGGAAAAGGATACCAATTGACAGTTTTCAGTCTCAAACCTAATAAAAAATTTCACTCACCTACGCATTATCTCATCTGCTTCAGTACAGCTCTGCACCAATGCATTGTGTCTTTCATTAAGGTCCTCCAAAGCATATTTTTGTTCAGACGATATTTTATTAACTTCCACTAGTTCTTTCTGCTTTGCCTCTAACGAGCTACGCATCTCCTTGAGCTCATCTACGTAGGTTTGTGAAATGGACTCCTTCAAGTTTTTCTTTTCCTGAATATATGCAAGAGAGGAGTCACTTGAGATTTGCGCAGAGTCAAGCGCGTGTGAGACGTGTTTCAAGGATAGTAAAAATGATTATATACAAAGCAAAAGATGGTTCCAAAATAAGTTATGAGTGAACGATAAGTAAGACCACAGAGTCACAGACAAGCAATGTACAACTAACCAGAAAGTAAACTCCAATCAAAGATCTTTAGTAACACAAAAACTGGTTTGTCTAACAATAGAGATATTATAAGTCAATATTCATGCTTTTAAACTAGCCTAACAAGAAATAAATCGGCAGGCTGCCAAGCCTTCATATGAAGTTTGTCTGCATGCACAATTTTCGGTACTTATTTCCGAGTATTAAAGAAGCGAAACAGTCCTATTACAAAAACAACAGAAGAAACCAATCAAGGAAGCTTGTGATAATTACTGAAGGGCATATCTACATAGAAAATGCATTCCCAATAAATGGAATCATATAACCTCTCGGGTTTTGCCCACCTGATAACACATAAGTCAACACCCCAACCCAAATACAACCCATGGAAAACACATGCATGTAGATTATGTGGGATAAAGAACATTTAGACCCAACAAGTAAGCAGAACATACAGCTTCATGTAGCTCGGTGGCTGTACGGTGTTCATTACGTAATTGTTCAATGGTTGCAACTTGATCTTCCAGTTGCTTCCTTAAATCCTACATATCGATTAAAGGTAATCGGTCAGACGATCTATTTCATCAATCACAATTTGGAGGTGAATCAAAGTTACAAATAAGAATACCGTGTTTGACCGTTGAAGGCTCCGAAAATCATCAAGAGAAATGGGACCTTCGAAAGAACCAATACCAATTCCACTCAGCCTCATGGGTTCAGAGCCAAACTCATCTGCATAGCAAAAATTATTTAGTTCAGCAGTCCATATATATCATATAGAATCATAAGATACCTAACAAAATTACCCCATGAGGTCGCAGATACCCCTCTAAAAGTTTTCCATGTTAGCAAGTGGCTATATATTGATATCAACAATATCACAACGGATTTTGTATCAATAGGAGGATCAAATAATCATTCAAGTTATACTAAATCACATTGGGAAAGTTTAAACATAACCTACTAAACATGACTTCATACAGTAATGGAGTATACACCGCAAGTACATACCTGCTTTTCTTTTTAGCGGCGAGCTGCTATCTGTTCCTGACGTAGGTCTGAGAACTTCTCGGAACACAAAAGCATACGCAACTTCTGCTACCACGAAGAAATAATAACTTTAATCATAGGTCAAAGTTCCAGAAAGCCAAAGAAAAAGAATGTAAAATAAACTTACCATGTTGAGGAGGTGCTGCGAATGATATAATATCTCCATGATGTAGTTTCGACTCGGGGCTGTTCTTATTTAACTTTTCCCAGTTGAGATACGTTCCATTTGTGCTGTGAAAAATTTAATAGTCAATAAATTCAATACTCCATAATTAACCAGATAAGTTCCATTAAGGTAAACAACCTGGTATCTCTCAGAAAGCCGCAGTTAAAGAGTCTATGACCCTCTTCATCTTCTGTAGTAACTTTCTTCCTATATATTCTGCAATGCTGTTGACTTATTTGATTTGACAAAATCTGGAACCGACTATCAGCTACAGTTCGGCCAATGACATGTTCATCCTTAGTCAGAAGCATATTTATTCCCTGCTTTATCAATACTATTATCAGCATAACTTCATTAACTGAAAAATGCAATTGCTATACTGCGTATAATTACTTTCAACCATGTCAAATTTAGTAAATATCTTTAACACTCCTACCCATCACTGAAACCTCATGGACTACAAAATGCAATCACATATTCACAAATTAAACAGAAAATGTACCCTGCCCCCACTCCCTCTTGTCTGTTTCCCGAAAAGAGGTGCATTTTGACTTTGGTCTGAAATAGTTCAATATTCTTACTCTACAAGCAATTGACTATTGTCACGGAACCTAATTAACTAAATGTGATTGCTACAAAATAACTCTACCATTTTATATATAGTAAAAGTTGATATGTCCACAATCCTTGAGGCATTCAGGGCTAATAAAAACGTAATCACGTATTAAATATTCAGCAATAAATGTAAACACCCCGACCTGCGTTTTTGTCTAAAGCTGCGGTTTGTCTTTTTGCGTCATGTTTACTTCGCTCATCCTAAATCTCTTTGCAACTTGTTACAAAATAAACAACCTTCTTCCACTTTACGCACATAGGTACCACATTTTCAAGAAATTTAAACAATTCACCTCAGTCCGATACCGTATAGCTAAAAATTCAACAATTTTCTTACTCTGTAAGCACATGGCTATCACATTTGAGTTTTGTGAAAATTGTGATAGTTGTGTGCTAATAGCGTAAGAAAATTGTGAAAATTGGTATTTTAGTACAGTATCTGACTGAATGAAATGTATGAGTTTCGTGATAATACGATGGTTATGTGCTAGAGGGTAAGAAAGCTGTTCAATTTGTAACAGCTTACGTATCGGACCAAGGAAATGTTTGAATTTTATAAAACGTCATAGGTATGCACTGATAGGGTAAAAAAGTTGAAGAATTTGTAATAAATTACATATTAGACTGATGTGCATTGTTTAAATTTCTTGAGAATGTGATAGCTATATGCTTAGCAGCTATCTCAGGCTAAATATGATTGAATTCTGTAAAAAATAAAGTACGAAGGTTGTTGAGTTTGCAAAAGTTACGTATAAGACACGGGTGAATTGTCAGAATTCCTTGAAAAAGTGATAACCGTTAACAATTTTCTTACGCTATTAGCACATAGCTATCACAATTCTCGCAAAATTCAAACAGTTCACCTTAGTCTAAGCTCATACAAATTCAACAACCTTCTTACTCAATCATCACACATATTTCACCTCATTCCAACACACCACTTTACCACAAATTCCAACCGCCTCACACAAAAAAATTAATTCGCAACAATCAACTCAACATTACACTCGATCCGACACCGAATTCTCCCAAATTTAAACAATTCACCTCTATTCAACACCGAATTTACGACAAACTCAAAAACATTCACATAGCCACCACATTTTCACAAAATTTAAACATTTCACTCAATCCAAATCAAAAAACATTCACATTTTCACCAAATTCAAGCAATTCACCTGAATTCGACACCGAATTCGTACAAATTTCAACCAATTAACTAAAAAAAAACATCAAATTAACAAAAACTAATCAACCTGACGTCTTTGTCTAGCTTTAGTACTAATAGCAGTAAGAACACCCCAAACATCAGGATCAGAATACTGCAACGCTTGATTGGCGATATTCGACGCAACTGACAGTATAAAATCCTCTGGACTCGTTGACTTGGTCAACGGTTCTCCGTTATTAGGTTTAGGGTTTGTTGTTGATGTTGATATAGGCGTTGTTTGAAGGTTGTTGTTGTTGTCTTGGTTGTTGTTGTTATTAGTAGCCATTGATTGATTGGATTTGGGGAAATGAGGTTTACGAGGCCTGGTTAGTTTATTTATTTATTTATTTATGGAGGAGAGTGGGAGGGAGGGTGGTTTTAGCGCCATAACTGCAAAGTGAAAGTGTGCAGAAGAAGATGCTGGGAATTAGGGGTGGCACTCATAACTCATACGGTAACTCTTTGTTTCTTTGAGGGGCTTTTTGTTATAAAAATGAGGGCCCAGCATCCGTCTAAAATCGAATCGAACCGAAACCAATTTTGTGAAAAACATGAATCGAGAACAGAACCGAAGTGACTCGGCCCTCTAAAGAAGAAATGTCACTTAAGAGCCATTTTTGTCATTCAATTTTTGGAATTATAGTATCATTCAATTTTAATGATACTAAAAATAAATTGAATGATACTATAATTCAAAAAAAAAAAAAAATGTCTTTTTAGTATCAAATTTGTGACAAAAATGGTACTTATAAAAACATTTGCTCAAACACGATTTTTAAAAACATTTTGAATTACATGCAAGTTATTTATCAAGTAAAACTTCTTAGTACACGACGTTACATTTGAGGTGTAGACTATTTATATACTCCTTATATCTCTAAACAACACAAAGTACAGTTGTCCATGAGAGAATAGAGTCCGGAAAATAAACATCCAAGTTTGGAATTTGCTTACTCTGAGTTTTATTGATAGTTATCGCAAAGCTAAGTCGCACGTGAAATTGTTTTCTTTTAAGTTTGAACGGTAACATTTCTTCTTTAGATTTTGAACTCCACTAAGCTTTGCAAGTAATTAAGTAAAATTATGTTTTTGCTTTTTAAGTAGTATACAATTTTTAGTTTTTCTATTTTTAGTTTTATACTTTTGTTTTTATTATAAAACTACCGAACTAAAAGTATGAAACAAAAACTATAAAGTTTGACAAGACAAAAAATAAGGAACAAAACAGAAAATACGTAACAAGAAACGATACAAAAACATCATTGTCTTGTTAATTGGGGGGGGGGGGGGGGGGGGGGGGGGGGGGAGTTCAAGAATTATACACTCAATTTTGGTGATTTTTTTCTTCTTTATATGGAGGGTACACCTTTTGGTACCTTTCTTATAAAAAGAGAAAAAAAAATGCATTTTTAAATCTCACATAGCTGAAAGAATAAAATTTTGGCTACCTAATATATATCCATGTGAACATTTTTTACGCAAGTTGAGATTGGTACTATAATCTTTCTTCATCGATATCGAGAAAGATTATAACCCAATTAAAATTTAATTGGCTATTTAATATTGATAGCCAATTAAATTTCGATGAAGAAAGATTATAGTACCAATCTCAACTTGCGTAGAAAATGTTCACATGGATATATATTGGGTAGCCAAAATTTTATTCTTTCACCTATGTGAGATTTAAAACTAAATTTTTTTCTCTTCTTATAAGAAATGTACCAAAAGGCATACCTTTCATATAAAGAAGAAAAAAACCACCAAAATTCACTAGTAATTCATTGTGTTTGTGTACCATTATTCAGCGTATTTACCTTCTTTTGTTTTAAATCACGAACTCCGTATATTGCACCGATAGCATTTGAGGTTCCAAAGCCCCTCCAAAGTTTGTAACATGCATGAATATATAGATCGTCAAAAAATATGTGTGCCATGGTAGCATGGTTTCTTTCTAATGATACAACCAAGTATACATATTCATCGGTCAATAAGATCAGTAAGTCCAAAGATCATCTTGCATGGTCATAAATGCAAATAACAAAAGAAATTGTCAAATATATGATATCTCAGGTTGCTTATTATCTTTTATCTATGTAGTGTTCCATTTAGACTGTTTCAAGTGAACACTCCTTACTGTGTCTATGTAACTCATAGAATTAAAGAGAATTTAAAGAATGTTTGTCTTTAACCTTTTTACGTATGTATCGTATAGAGGTTCTGACTCAGTTTAACCAACGAGAACTTGATTATGTAAACACTTTCTTGTCACTAGTATAAAACATTTGGATATACTGTTGGAAGATCAGTAAGAATACCTTTTAGGGGAACATATCATCAGTCCTTACAAAAATAGACCTCTAATCAATTTGACTAGTTTCATCTTCTGCTAAGTTCTGAATCTGAGCCACTGATGAAAGATACAACCAAAATCGACTATTTTATTAAGTAGAAACATAGGATAATATTGTTACACTCACCTGTCTTCAGAATGGAGAAAATGAGTGCATGCGAAAATTTTGAATCGTATGTTATGGTCATAGAAAGGTATGGATTTGCTACATTACAAACATGTCAAGTTCTAGACCATAATTGTGAATTCTTAAGTTACCACATGTGTCGATATGAAGACTAGCCAACAATTGGCCAGTCCTAATGGGCATCAAGGTGCCATACCACCTTGGTGGTAGTTGACATGAAGCCATGAAGGTGTAGGAAACGCGTAATAAACTGTCATTTCAAAGATCTTCATCTTTCTCTTTAAGGGTGGAAGGATTATGCATTTCAGCTATCACTATGGATACACGAGAATTGAAAAAACATAGTGATTCATTGTGTGCATAAAAAATATTCAGCGTCACTCACTTTCTTTTGTCTTTCAAGCCATGATCTGCTCTCATTTGCACCGATGATACTTGAGGTTTCATTGGTTAAAACCCTCCAAAGTTTTAGCATATCATATATAACTATAAGCATACAGGTTGTCAAAAAATATGGCATTATGTGGTTACTTTGAATGATACTAAAGGTAAAGTGATACGACCCGGTTAGGGGTTGTATCGGGATAAGGCACCACTTTTAGCGTGTGCGAGCTCCTTAAGAAAATAGAGAGAAGAACTAAGGATTTGTTTATCTTAAACTTTGATTGAATCATTCATAATAATGATTCGGTATATATAACCGAATAACCCTAGCTTGTAAAACAAGCCAAACATAAAGACATATCTAAACAATGACACTTTCCTAATACGACACAAAGACATATCCTAAATAAATATAACATAACATAAAGCCCGGGCGTATCATTCCCCACTCCTTCGAAATCACCTTGTCCTCAAGGTGTGGTCTTGAAAAATTTCTCTTGATTCCGGGATCCCATATCCTAATCCTAATCCTAGTCCTATCTTCCACTCCCGTAGTTCTCCTGCCTTCCGCTACCGCAACCAACACCTTTTTCCTCTTCCGCCTTCCACTACCTTGGACATAACACAACACCATTCTTCCGCCTTCCGCTACCCATGCCGTAACACTCCCCACTCCTTCAAAAATCACCTTGCCCTCAAGGTGATACGAAGAATATGCAGATTGAGAGTCCGCTAATTCCTCTCTTAAATTCAAATTTATTTCATCCAAACGACTATCAAATTCACCACCTCCATCCTTAAGTGTCGATATCACTCTATTCAACTCATCCTCGCCAACCTTAAGCGCTTCGCCACCACCCACAACCTCTTCAACTCCAATATACTCATCAGCATTCAATGACCCTTCAGCCTTAGGTGAAGCAAATTCACCCTCTAATGGTAGAATGACATCTATTTTCTTTTCAACGATGTGCTCTTTCTCTTCCTTTGCAATTGTCTCAAAACGAACCTCGGTGATACGAGCTTTGAAGAAGTCTTCTCCCAAAGTTAAAGGATTGGACCTCAAAAATTCCCAAATATCTAGGTTAGCGAAGCGTGTTTCCGCCGCACGGGTCAATGAAAAAGCTTCGTCTAAAGTTTTGGGATTTGACCGTAAGAGTAAACATTGTAGATCCAGTTTAAGTCCGGAGATATAAAACGATATAAGTAAAGATTCAGAGATCCTTGTTACTCGATTTGCAAGTACCACAAACTCACTCTCATATTCGGCCACCGTACCCATTTGCAAGAGCTTAGAGAGTGCGTATTCCGCGTCCTGATCGCTGCCGCCTGATGCCATGAATAATACTCAATCGATTAATAACTCAAAAAATAAAATTTTTTTTCGATGAATAGTACCCTGATGAACAGTACTCCGATGAACAGTAACTTTTTCGATGAACAGTACCCCGTGAACAGTACTCCGACGAACAATGGGTATGAATAGTGATCGATGAAAGTACCGTGAATAGTATCGTGAACAGTTTTTTTTTTTTTTTTTTTTTTTTTTTTTTTTTGTGATTGGAACCCTAATCAAAAACCCTCTTAACAGAGCTCTCAATGAAAGCACCAATTGATACGACCCGGTTAGGGGTTGTATCGGGATAAGGCACCACTTTTAGCGTGTGCGAGCTCCTTAAGAAAATAGAGAGAAGAACTAAGGATTTGTTTATCTTAAACTTTGATTGAATCATTCATAATAATGATTCGGTATATATAACCGAATAACCCTAGCTTGTAAAACAAGCTAAACATAAAGACATATCTAAACAATGACACTTTCCTAATACGACACAAAGACATATCCTAAATAAATATAACATAACATAAAGCCCGGGCGTATCAATGATACTAAAGGTAAAGTGTATACGGTATACACTTAAACATGCAAGTCGTGGATGTTCTGACTAGTTTGAACCAATGAAAACTTGATCATCACAAACACTTCCTTGTCCATTGAATTTCTTTTACAAGTATTCCAGGTATAAAATATGCTTATGAAATTGTATAAGTAGAGCAAAAGATGCAATGAAAATCGACCATTTTTTTAGTAGATAAATCAGTATTGCCACCCTCACATACATGAGATGAACCCGGTCACATTTTAAAACCTGGGATTCTCAATACATAGTAGCACGCAAACTCTAAATGCTAAGAGTCTGAATCGGGTTATAGTGATAAGACAGTTATAAATCTGTATCATTACAAACATGTCAAAATCTGGACCATAATTTCGAATATTCAAGTTACGTGATCACATGAATCGATACGAAGACTAGCCGGCAAGCGGGTTAGCATGGATTGTTATACGGTTAATCCTGATCTCTGCCAGTGGCCGGTCCCCAGGACCTGTTGGAGTCTGCACAAAGGATAAACGAATCGAAGTTATAGCATATGTGTCAAATGGTTTACTTTTGCTTACAAATCAGCCAAATGGACAATTGTCAAAATGATAAATGGTGTTGATTATTTTGCTGAGTGGTCTATGAGTACTAGGTTAATAAATGTAGGCACAAATTTTGGTTGATTAACGTTACTATCATATTAGATAATATCACAGACAAGCAAGTTCACTGCAAATGAGATAAATCAAAGTTACATGTGAAATCACAAGAACCCGTCAAGCAAGTTCGCTACCAATGAGAGAAATCATAGTGATATGTAAAGCCTATGGGTTTGGAATACACATTATGTCCACTACAACTCATTAAACCCAACCTATCCCATTGACAAAATGGCAATTTCGACCCATTTGCTTACGAATTGATGGATTTAGGTTATGCTTGTCTCAAACAGGTCTAAATAAAATCACAAAGATTGAGCGGGTCGAATGGGCTAACTGGGTCGAAAATAGCCCTGCGTTTTTGTTATTACATATAACCTCCTAATTAACTTTATTTAGACACCATGTTAATCATTGTAATAATACAGTTTCTGTACTTTGTTATGCGTAGATATTTACTAGAAAGTCCGAAAATGGACAAATTGTGGTGCACCCAAATCCATTTCGACCCGCATTCAAACCCGCCTAACATGAAATCTTGCAACCTATATCTATTTATGCAAAACAATGTAAGCTCACAATCATATTACACTTCCTAAATAAGATATACAATTAGATTCCAAGATTAGCAAGTAAGCAATTGGAAAAAATCATGTCGGATTGAATGTCTTGGAAACAATTGAAAATAATCTGTAGGGTTGCCATTATAAGCAGCTGCTTATTTCATTCAGCTATGCAAACAAATGCTCCTAATATTTCATAAAAATTGCAAGTTCTGATCTAATCATCTATGCAACAATCAGTCACATGTCTTACATACATGACAATACGATCAACGCACAACAAGCCGTTTCAGAAATAACAGGTAAACAAGTAAGGTTAACTTTATAATTTGAAATAAGAGCAAAACGTTAATCGAACATTGTGACATAGAAAGTGTAGCAAGGGAGTAACTGGTTTTCTAAGCACAAATATAAACAAGTTTTACCTTTTCCATGAGATCGAGCACTTCAAACCCATGTATCACTTTTCCGAAGATAGTATACCCTCCATTAAGATGTGGTTGTTTAGCGTAAGTGATGAAGAACTGGCTCCCATTAGAGTTAGCCCCACTATTAGCCATTGATAGAATACCTCTTGCATTGTGCTGAAGAAAGAGCCAAACAACCATCAGTGAAGCAAAACAAAAACACCCGGAAGCATCAAGAAGAAAACATGACGACGACATCTAAAAATGAAATCTACTAGTTCATGCCAGGAAGATTAATTATCACTATATCATTCAAGACACCTCAAACTTGATCTTTATAGAAGATGAATCACAAAGGAATAGTGCATTATTTGCTACTAGGCTACTAGCTATAGACATTTGTTTATGGAGCTCACACACTTAGATCATGTAGCAATTTCTTGTTTGTGTGACTTAATTATCAGAATTTGAAAGTCTGATTCATAGGAGAATGATCATATTAGGAGATAGCGACATAAATCAAAAGCAATACTATTGATGGAAGAATGAGCATATGATAAAAGTCTAATTCAGAAGGATGAAAGCATCCAACAATGAAAGTTTACCTTGAGAGAGTCGCGTATCTCATCATTGAACTTTTTGCCCCAAATACTTGTCCCTCCTTTGCCAGTCCCTGTGGGATCTCCGCCTTGGATCATAAATCCCTTTATGTTTCTGTGGAAAATGGTACCATCGTAGTATCCACTTGCACATAATGCCAGAAAATTCTGTAGTCATCAAGTATTACAAAATCCATCAACATGAATGTGTGATAAAAATTATGTTGCAAGTAGCATTAAAAGTGAACATTTGGTACTCAAATAGTTCCAAGGATACAAGATATGCAATGCCCTATATAAAGATATATTAGACTAAGATTCACTGCCTAAATTGCAGTGATGGTTTTGATAAACGCATTAAGTAAACACAAAACTACAGCAAGACGATAGAGCGCAAACATGCAACATGCTTCAAGTTGAATTGATGCTCGCTTCAGGAAAAGGAAAGGAAGTGAAATTTCCCGGCCCAACTACATCAATTCTGTAGTTATGTATATGACGTCTTTAACATGTTGCACCCAAGATGTAATGTTAACCAATGCCTTAACCTAATATCATATCTAAAGATTTGTTTATGACAACTACTCAGCTAGCATCTTATCCCTGGTTACCATCACCTGTCTTGTCTTACATGTAATATTGATATATCATATATGTTAGGTTTACGCTGTTTTATATAATCTTTGAAGGTTTAGTTGTCTTAATTCTATACAAAAAAGGCAATAGCTCTCATTATGTATAATTGACGGTTAAAGAACTCGACTTTCATAGCAAACTGCTCCAAGCAGGATCTGGGTAGAACAAAGAACAGGGTTTGAGTGAAGTGACATTAAAAGTAAAGATTTCGCTATCCCTAATTCAATTTTATTCGAAACGGTGATGCTCATAAAATCATAAGATCTTTTCAAAATTCATGTACCCACCTTTTCAAATTACATGTCAGGTACATATTCTCTATTTCACCCCCAATGTTTAACTGAATCAACTGCTAGAGTATTTCCGTTCATTTTCACGGAACATCACGTCCATAATCTACCCACAGATGTATTGCTTACTAGGATCGACCCAAACCTAGTCAACCCACTTACATATAAGACCCACGTAATTAGTGCAAGGTAAACGCTCATATAGTTGACTCATTACTCTTAACACTAACCTAAGTAATAACGCAACTTAAGATATAAAAACCTCAATTACCCTTCTAATAAGTACAATTTATCTTTAACGATACATTATCACCATCCTCCTCACACAGGGTTCAAACCTCACTAGGTACGCATCTCGGTCGGGTCTCCAAGGAAAGGGTCAGAAACGGTCACGGGATACCTCGGTTAGGCCGACCTCTCCAGGTAACCTCAACAGGGTAAATCTCATTCGTTTACGACACAATATCACTATCTTAAGGGTCACGCAAAACATCATATAAACAACAATGGGGTGCTTGTTTAAGTTTATGTGGGCTTACGAGCTTATTTGATTTCGGCTTATATTTCATAAGCCTCAATTTTCCGGCCTATTTGGTGTTTGTTTAAGCTTATATGTGGCTTATGAGCTTATTTGTGTTTCGGCTTATATTTCATGAGACTCAATTTTCTGGAAACTTATATAAACCCACAAGTCTTAAAATAAGCCAATGAAATATAAGGCGAAATCAAATAAGCTCATAAGCCCACATATAAGCTTAAACAAACACCCAAGCCTGTTATGATATAAGCCAGAAAAATATGCTTTCGAAATATAAGCCGAAGTCAAATAAGCTCATAAGAACAAACACCAAGTTAATCACATATACTAAATATCTATAAAGACTAAATAATCAAATCAAACAGCATATAAGAAATTTAACTAACCTCTGATGCTTTAGGTACTTCATCACAAGCAATTTCACACTTGATATCACCCAAATTAGTATGAAGTGTAACAGACTATCAAAACACAAAAGCACAAACAGTTAGTAAACAACCTTAGTTAATTATTGACACCATGTGTTCGATAAAATGCCTAATAGAAAGAAAAAAAAAATAACAAATTAAACAAACCATTTGGGGTTTCTTTGCAGTTGAAAAGGGCTCAGATGGTTAAGGAAGAATCGCGAATTTAGTTTGCGTTTGTTTTTGAGGTTTATTGGATGGTTTTTGGGTACAAAGACTTTTCTAAAAAAATATATATATATTGGAACTTTCTTCTCAGAATATATATATATATATATATATATATATATATATATATATATATATATATATATATATATATATATATATATACACATATATATATATACACATATATATATATAGAGAGGGTAAAATTAAAATAAAAAGACAAATATCCGTACACTACGTAAAAAGTTTTTTTTTTTCAAAAAGTTCGCGAAAAAATCCATAAAAATTCCACAAGATCGGGAATGTTGGTGCATGAAACTTTTGTGAAAGAAGTTTTTCTAATTTTGAGTTTTTATACGTTTTTTTTAATGCACAAAAAACGAATTTTGATGCGCAAAAAAATTTTGATGCACAAAATTTTCAACTTATTTTAGTTAGATGCGCAATGTTATTTTGATTAAAAAAGTCAAAAGAACTTGGGTGCAAAAACGAATTTTTAATGCAAAAAAAGCGATTTAATGCACAAACGTATTTTTTCATAAATTTTTTTCGGAAAAAAATATGAACTTTTAGAAAAACTTCCTTCACAACTTTTTCATGTACCAACATACCTGATCTTGTGGAATTTTTTTGGAATTTTTCGAGAAAATTTTTGAAAAAAAAAATCTTTTTACGTAATGTACGGATATTTGTCTTTTTATTTGATCTTTATCTTAATATTTTTTTTTTTTTTTTCTTTTTTAATTCAGGTCTTTTTTTTCTTTTTTTTTTTTTTTTGTCTTTTTTTAAATTCATGTTTTTTTGTTTTTTTTTTTTTTTTTTTTTTTTTTGTTTTTTTTTTGTTTTTTTTAATCACGTTTTTTTTTTTTTTTTTTACATTTTTTTTTTTTGTACTTTTCATACATATTCGTCCTTTTCTTTTTTCAGTTTTTATTGTTTTTTTTTTTTTTTTCATCTTTTTTATCTGTTTTCATACGTTTTCATGACAGTTTTCGTCCGTTTTCATACTTTTCGTCAGTTTTTATACGTTTTCATCCGTTTTTATATGTTTTCATCGTTTTCATACTTTCATCTGCTTTTTCCGTTTTTATACTTTCACTTTTCGTCCGTTTTCTACTGTTTTCGTCCGTTTTTCTAACGTTTTCGTCCGTTTTTATACGTTTTGTCCGATTTTAACGTTTTCTCCGTTTTCCTGTCTTTATACTTTGTCTTTCAGACGTTGTCGTTTTCATATTCGTCCTTTTCATACGTTTTTTCGTTTTCATATTTTTCTTCTTTTTGTCGTTTTCATATGTTTTCGTCCGTTTTCTTACGTTTTCGTCCGTTTTCATACGTTTCGTCGATATTATACGTTTTTCCTGTTTTTATACGTTTTCGTCCGTTCTCATATCGTTTTCATACGTTTTTGTCCGTTTTCATATGTTTTCTTACGTTTTTGTCCGTTTTCATACGTTTTCGTCCGTTTTTATACATTTTTGTTCGTTTTCAGACATTTTCGTCCATTTTCCTACATATTCGTCCGTTTTCTTACGTTTTCGTCCATTTTCATATGTTTTCGTCCGTTTTTAAATGTTTTCAGCCATTTTCAGACATTTTCATACGTTTCTGAATATCACAAGTGATATTCTGTGATACTCAGGATATCACAAGTGATGATACTCAGAATATCACGATTGATATTCTGTGTTTTCAGCCAAAAAGTTCACTTGTGATATTCTGAGTATCATCAATTGTTATATTCCGAGTATCACAGAATATCACTTGTGATATTCAGGAAAACGTATGAAAACGTCTGAAAATGGCTGAAAACATTTAAAAATGAACGAAAACGTAAGAAAACGGACGAATATGTAGGAAAACGGAAGAAAACGTGAATTAAAAAAACGTAAGAAAAGTAGAAAACGGATGAATATGTAGGAAAACAGACGAAAACGTAAGAAAACGGACAAGTATTCAGAAATATGAATAAAAAAAAGGTGAAAATCACTTGTGATATTCAGAATATCACAAGTGATATTCTGAGTAACATCAATTTTGATATTCTGAGTATCATCACTTGTGATATTCTGAGTATCATCATTTGTGATATCCTGAGTATCATAGAATATCGCTTGTGATATTCAGAAACGTATGAAAACGGACAAAAACGTAAGAAAACGGACGAAAACATATGAAAACGGACAAAAACAGATGAAAACGTATGAAAACGGACGGAAAAACGTATAAAACAGACAAAAACGTATAAAATCGGACGAAAAACGTATGAAATCGGACGAAAACGTAAGAAAACGACGAAAAACGTATGAAAAGGACGAAAACAGATGAAAACGTATAAAAACGGACGAAAACGTATAAAAACTGACGAAAACGTATGAAAATGGACGAATATGTAGGAAAACGGACGACAACGTCTGAAAACGGACAAAGATGTATAAAAACGGACGAAAACATATGAAAACGGACGAAAACGTAAGAAAACGGACGAAAACATATGAAAACTGACGAAAACGTATAAAAACGGACGGAAACGTATAAAAACGGACGAAAACGTCTGAAAACGGACGAAAACGTATGAAAACGTATAAAAACGGACGAAAACGTATAAAAAACTGATGAAAAAGAAAATGGACGAATATGTATGAAAACGCACGAAAAAGAAAAATAAAACGTAAAAAAAAAAGGATTTAAAAAAAACGTGAATTAAAAAGAAAAAAAAAAAAAAAAAAAAAAAAAAAAAAAAAAAAAAAAACTTGATTTAAAAAAAAACGTTAGTTAAAAAAAATAATTTAAAAAAAAAAAAAAAAAAAGCAAAACTTGATTTAAAAAAAACGTTAATTAAAAAAAATGAATAAATAAAAAAGACAAAAAGACAAAGAAAAAGGAAAAAAAAAAGACATGGACTTAAGTTTCTTTATTAAATCTTAGGTTAATCCCCACCATTAGTTCAAATTAGATGAATGGTGGAGATTTGTCCCTCAGTATGCAACAAAAGTTTAGTCCTTAAATGAACTTTTCTCATATATATTAGTACCTCAAACTTGTCTAACTGCATCATTTAGTAAATTAACTCCATAACTTATATTTTTTAAATTTTTCCAAAATTATCAATTTACTAAGAAGAAATATAATACAAATGATTTGTAGTTAAACTTAAGATAATCAATAATATTTAATTTAAAATTGTTACAAATATTTTTGAAACAATAACAAATGTTAAATTGAAAATTACAAAAACTCATATATATATATATATATATATATATATATATATATATATATATATATATATATATATATATATATATATATATATATATATCAGTGTTGCAAAAAAAGGTCTACAAGGCCGATTAATCGCCGATTAGGTGCTACAAGGCCACCGACCTTGCCGATTTATGTAACTGGGTCAAACAAATAGGTCAACCGTGGTCAACGGTGATCAACGGCAGTCAATGGTAGTCAAACTTTTCGGAAACCTATAAATCTTGCCGGAAGTACCCAAAACTCACTGTAAACTTATTTTGATCACTTATATTAACTGTTTAAGTCTATTACTAGTTGTTTTTTAGAAAATACCTTGCCAGAAATACCTAAAACTCACCGAAAATACACAAAACTTGCCGGAAATAACTAAAATTTGTCAGTAATGCCAATCCGATTAATCACCGATTAATACCGCCTAGACCGATTACAAGCTACAAGGTGGTCGACCGCCCGACTACCGATTCGCGATTTTTGCAACCTTGATATATATATATATATATATATATATATATATATATATATATATATATATATATATATATATATATATATATATTACAAAAACTCATATATATATAGTTAGTTATAAGTTGATCCAAAAATGATTTGTAAATATAATATGAAGATGAATTAAGGCAATGCGTTAGAAATATTTTAAAAATAGATACTACATATATATTCTTTATATTCTAAATAATCAATTAAAATAGTATATTAATAAAGAAAATAAAAAATAATTAAGTTTTTAAAATATATATATATCTATCTAGCCAAAGTTTTACTATAACTTATTTATTAAAAGAAAAACTTTACTAAATTAATTTTTAGAAAGAAAAAAAAAATTGTTGAGTTAATTAGTACTCATTCCGTCCCAAAATTATAGTCCATGTTTTTCTTTTGGGACATCCCAATTTAATTGTTTACTACTAAATATTATTATTACAAACCTTAAAAAAGACATTAATTAATTAATTAAGAGTAAAACTGTTATTCTGAAAAAGAATAAGAGAAAGAAAGCAGTAATAATTATATTTTTCTTAAATTATTTGTTTTTTGTCGGAGAACAATAATTTTGGGACAGATGGAGTATAAGGTAGTAGAAATTTCGCTTTGTCAAGTTAAGGGTAGCATAATGCACCTTTAAAAGTTTAGGGTACTAAATGATAGAGTTTGCCAGGTTCATGGTACTAATATGTGTTTTGGGCTTTCTTTTTTTTTCCTTATTTATGTTTAGGGTACTTGCGGGTTGCGGCCCTATAATTAGAGTTTTTGATAAACCGTGTTTTTTTATATTACGTTTTTCGTGACAATACATTTACGGATGGCGTGACTTTTAGATTGGAACGACTTAAAATAATAACAAACTATTCTATATAAAAATAGACATAAAAAGAGTGTAACTAGTCATGTTTTTTTAAACATGTGTATCAAATATTAAGATCAAATATTTTACAAATATGTTGTAGGTGTGTTTAATATTGTTTTTGAATACTACTTATTTATAGAATTCAGTAAAAGTATACCGATGAATACTAATTGTTTTATTTCGCAAGTGACCTCAAAGTTTGTGAAATGAAAGTTTTTGACATCCGAATTTCATTAAACTGGTAGTATAAATTCTGCTAAAGCCATACAATTCGTGAAAATTTTAGAGTTTGCATGTAATATAAAGTAGCGCTAATGGGTCATCTAACGAATGATGGAATGTAGAGATGTAAATGATCATTTTTGTTAATGACATTTCTAAAGGCCTTGATTAAGAATACAACTTATATCACATGATTATAATAAATGATTACGATCGGATGAGAATTTTAAAAAAGGTGAAAACAAACTCTATTGATTAAATTATTTAGTTTCCAACAAGCAAGTGGAATAAAAATCCACTTCTTAACCGTAATCCTTTAAAAATAAATAATAATAATAATAATAATAATAATAATAATAATAATAATAATAATAATAAAACTGAACTTTTTTGGCCTGTGGAGGATCCTCGAAGTAGGGTAGAGGGTGTTTTTCCTATAAATATCTCTTGCCCGACTAATGGTGTCAAACTTCTTGGTGGTTCAGTCAGTTTGGATGATAGTTTTTGTCGGGATTTGGCTTTGAAAAGGGTTTTTAAAACCATCACCCTAATGGAGGCAATCCACAAACTTCATGATCCCCAATGTGAGCTCCTTCTTCTTCGCAGTTGTGCCGGGGTTGCAAAATTATCTTATGCTTTGAGGACATGCTCCCCTTTGTATTCACAGGAGGCTCAGGTTCAGTTTGATCAGTCGTTACGTACTTCCTTGGAGAAGATTGTTACCGCCTCAGGGCCGGGGTTTGGTGATTGGCAGTGGCGGCTTGCCACTCTTCCAATCAAGTTGGGTGGTCTTGGTGTCCTCTCAGCGGGTGACATTGGCCAGAAAGAGTTCTTGTATGCAAGGTTACTGAAGTTTTTTAGAGTATGTTCTATCTGCTTTGGCCTATACTTAATATCCCATTGTGTTTGTATGTATTTTTGGCCTTTCGTTGTAAAGAGTCACTAGTCGCTATCACATTCTTTCCTACTCTTGTTCTGATTGGAAAGTGGCAACTATAGAGCTTCAACTTTATACACTTTTGTATGTATCGTGGTGTTCATTATGTATGCATTTGTGACGAGTTTGAAAAATGTCAAAATTTGGTAACCGTTACTAGGGAGGTCTGTTATAGGCGATTCTAATAAACGTGGAATTAAAACTAGTGCTAAGTGTTCCAGAAAATCCGCAATCTTAAGTAACGCAGAATAACCAAACAACAAATTCTAGGTTTAAGTAAGGGAAAAGGAACACGAACATTGAAATCAGTCAAAAACAACAGACAATTGTTACGTAGTAATGAAAATCGCATACAACCAACAATTAGAAATATGAATTCCAATCTTAAGTAATGACCATTTGAAGGTGACAATGTTTTCTTATTCGTTTTCTACATTCCTAGCGTTCGATGTATGAGGCAGCCACTTGGTTTCTGTGAAAGTTGATTGTGCGGAGAAACAAGTTTAATGAGCAAAGCAATCTGCATGATAATCATGATAGTATGTGATAGCGTATAGATATTGGTGGCCCAAGCCCATTAAATATGCGTCAAAGTAAGGCCGATCATCAACACTTTGATAAGTCGATCAAATACACAAATACTCACATGCCGCAATGACCTGGGAAGGCCTCTCGTTCACACACGCGCAGACATTTGTCATCGAACTGTCACCAATGGTTAGGTACGAACCAGAGACACAGCCAAAATATGGAGCAGACATGCTATGTACGAACCATGAATGACACATGTCATCCTTGTCTGCCCATCAAATGATCAACGCGTGGTAAACATGAGTGGAATTTGCAACTTAATTAGTTGGTTAATGTAATATACCCCCAGCAGCTGAAATGGTTTTAACTTGTAAAAATTACATTTTTTCGCAAATACAATCTACCAAGTTGATTATGTCCTTTTAGAAATCCAACCCAATTAAGTAACTACTCACATTCACAACTTATATGGCCAATGCATTTTTCAACTGACATTAGAATCATGTGTTCAGGTTTGTGTAGCACAATTTTATTCGTGCCATTATAATCTTAACACAAAAGGCTAAAAATCACTTTGAAAATAGAAACAAAATTCACTAGTCTCATTTAAGGATAATATCAAGCTTCAACTTTGCAAATAGAAAAAGGGTATTCCAAGCTAACTCAACAAAAGACACATAACATAAGATCTGCTAGTTTCTGGCGGCGTTCTGGCGGCTCTGGCTCTGGATTTAGACTCATATTTAAATGGCCATAGGCAAAGGCTCATCAGCGGCAACAAGTGGTGGCCTGTATTCCTCCACTTCCTTGGGTGGTTGTACAATAATGTCGTCCTTAGGCATGTGGATCACAACATTATCAGGTAAAGGAGTCTTGGGTCCAACCTTGCCCGTAGGATCCCAGTCAAGCATGATCTTAACCTTGATACCAAGCACACCCTGTCATTGTAAACCATTTCAGTTAATTGCTGGTATATAAATCAAGAACGCTATACAAAAACAAAATTTCTATAGTTCTTTCTAAATTACCTGTCTCAGAAGGACGTGTCTCACAGCAGAGTCGATGTACTCTTTAACTGGTTGACCAGAAGATATCATATATCCATCCTTGAACTTCATGGATTTTGCACGCTGAGCCCTAAGCTTTCCGCTGATGATCACCTGAGAATGATGAACAGTGTTAGCAATAGTAACACAAGCTGTCATACAGGACTACAGAAAATAGTATATATCGCAACATACCTCACAACCCTTTGCTCCATTCTCCATAACAAACCTTAGAACACCATTGCAAGCCCTGAAAAATGTTAAAACAGGATCTCAGTTAATAGAGTCTTATCAACATCTAACTGCTACAAGTAATGATAGAAGTCATAAACGTTTTAAAAACCTGCGAACAGCGAGCCCTCCAAGAAGCTTGTAACGCAAAGACTCAGCTTGAGCAATGGCACAGAGCCCCCTGTTGTTGACTCGTTCAGCATAGAGTTCAACACTGTTTTCAGGAAACTTGAATCGCTTCTGAACAAGAGAAGTCAACTCCCTTATTCTCCTTCCCTTCTCACCTGCAAATAGAAGGTTCAATTATATGTGCGATTATTTTAACAGTGGTGACATCATTTTAGAAAATTGTACTGTACATTTTCAAAATAGATTTTTCATGAGTGTATAACTATAATATGGCATAGCCTTTCCTAGCAAATTAGAGGTCCAAACAGAGATCAAGTTCTGTTCATTTTGTCACCAAATACACGCGTACAAATTCAGCTCAAGTTTGTCGTATCGATAAACTCAGCAAATGAAATTTGACATACTAATTATAAGTCCAGTTAAACATAAAGTAAGAATTACCAAGAACGTTTTGGGTTCGGGTAGCCCTAATGATGATCTCAGTACGCATAGGCGTAACCCTAACTTCAACACCAGAGTAACCATCCTCAGCAAGTTCCCTCATAAGAACCTCGTTCAACTCAGCAAAGAACACACCGTCGGCTACAAACTGAGACACGCAAAATCAATTGACAATTAATACTAAGATCTATAAACAAACATCATCTTGTAGATGCGATTAATGACAGACTAACCTTTCGTTTCTTGCTCAATTGAGTCGCCATGATTGTCAAAAGTGTATTAAGCGAGCACTAACTCTGAAAATCAATTTAGGAGCAATATTAAATAGCTTTATAAAACTTCGAAGAGCCAGACTAAAAAGATTAAATATAACACATTTGGGATGCGAATCTCAGTGAATACTCAGAAAATAAATAATAACGCACGATGTCACATAGACAAAACCACTAAGAGCATACGCATGTTCAGTTTAGTAAATAATCATTACCTAAACAAATTTATAAAACTTGGCCTGCTTTCAGATAATTAACAGGCTACAGACTTTTGTCAATTAAAAGATATATTAGTACAACAAATGACACATCATTAGCTAAATTTGTATTCTACAATTACTGTCTACAAAAAATTAAGCTGTGTACGCAACAAGAAAGGCTAAATAATACTAACATTTTGCTTTATTGGGTGTTTGTATAAGCTTATATAAAAGGCTCATGGCTTATTTGGTTTTCTGCTAATGTTTCATAAGCTCACTCTTTGTGGCTTATTTTGAAAGTTTTCGGCTATCAGGGGTGTTTGTTTTGGCTTATATAGTTGTCAATACGATGCACATTAAAAGATATACTAGTACAACAAATGACACATCGTAAGCTAAATTTGTATTCTACAATTGCTGTCTAAAAAAAACTAAGCTGTGTACGCGACGAGAAAGCCTAAACAATACTAACATTTTGCTTTAGGAGGTGTTTTTTTAAACTTATATAAGCCGAAAAGTTTCAAAATAAGCCACAAAAAATGAGCTTATGAAGCATAAGCCCAAAACCAAATAAGCCATAAGCCGACTATATAAGCCAAAACAAACACACCCACGTTTCAAAATACTGTATAAACTTATATAAGCCGAAAAAATTCAAGTAAGCCATAAGCCCTTAAACAAACATCCCCTTAACAACTACTGGTATCATGTAATATTACTTATATCTAATATCAATCTATTTGCGCTTGAGATCAACTATAAACTATTTGATTAATGAGTGCCTAGTAAATAAACACAAATTAACGCCTATAAGAAAACATGTAATTCGATAAATTTATAAACATAGCAAAGAAATCATATATAAAAAAACAAATACAGCATAAAAATTAAGAAAATGAACGATTTACCAGCCGCAAAATCAGTAACTAAGAAAGAAGAAAGAAAAGGCTAACCTAAAAAGATGAAGATTGAACGGCTGATAAAACTTAAAAGAGATGGAAATGACTAGGGTTTAGTTTCGGTGGCTAAGTTACTTAAGGCCCATTTACCCGTTGTGGGCTAACCGGCTAAGTTGAATCCAAACCCAAACCACAAAGTAATAAGATAACACTATAAAATGTAAAGGGTTTAGGTCATAGGAACAAACTTTTTTCATTGTCTCGTTTTGGTACGTGAATTCTGAAAAAGTTATGTAAATATAACGAGCTTTCATAAAGTGTTTCAATCTGCACATTTTGATGATGTTTCATGTGATAAATGCTGCCATGTGTCAGACTTTCAGGTATGACACATCATCAAAATATGCAGATTGAAACACTTTATGAAAGTTCATTACATTTACACAACTTTTTTAAAGTTCACGTACCAAATCAGTGCATTGTGAAAAGTTCATTGCTATTTAATGACCAAAGCCCAAATGTAAATATCAAAAGTTTACGTGATAACTAAATGGTGTGTGTTTAAGCTTATAAATTGGGCTTATACTTATGTTATATGATAGTATTAATATAAATGGTTAAAGTCCAATAACTATATGTCAATGTCAAGCCCATTATAAATACTTAACAAAAGCCCATTATCAATACTTGATAGGCCCAGCCACACTCTCAGGCCAGAATCTAGACGCATGAGACAACTATTACTAACAGTTAAGATGTACTAATTGACATATGACAATGGGAGACACACGAGTAAGAACAGTGGAGACGAGCACCACCTGGTACGAGCCAAGGAGAAGCCGCCACCTATCATTCTTGTTTGCTCGTTGGATGATTAACATCTGGCCTGTCTACAGCCGTTGATCATCCACGCGGGGTTTATCCTTAAACCATAAATGTCTCTTTATAAATAGAAGGCATCACACCCCAAAAAAGGATCTAACTCTCTTACATTCTCACACATTGTCCACACAGTTAAGCATGCACACAATGGTTTGTTTGAGTGTTACCCAAGCTCGTGATTCTTAATCAACCATTTTAGATGATTGTGATTAGCTAGATACCAGAGAGATTTCATATATGTTCGGACATGAGTTAAGGAAGTCTGGAGTGCACACTCATTTGAGCTGATAATATGATATTTCACAACAAAAATGCGGAATGCACACTCATTTTACTGTTGGTGACCAACTCTTTTAACCGCCTCATTACTATCAACTTCCATCTGTTTTATAACAAATTATTTGATCTCATTCTAACATAAGAATTTCACATAATCTCTTTATTTTTCTTTATTCTCTTCTATTTGGAAACAAAGTGTTTTATTGAATTATCCCAATAAGGATTTCGTAATACTCAAGCGTCTATAGGGTCGAAATAATTAATTCAAAAAGTAGACATACGTGATTCAAGCAATTAATTCTCAGTTTCTAACAATTTTGACATCGATAAGATTGCAGTTTACATTACACTCTGATTAATGTTTGTGAGAATAGATTCAAACAAGAGCATCAAACTTCAACAAAGTTTCATGCTTGTTTACTTTAAGCACATATTTATCAATCTTAAGGACTGGTTCAGTGAGTAGAAGTATAGAATTTGAACTTTAATATGTCTCAAGTTTGAAATGCATAATGCAAGAATATTCTTACAACCCTTGGCATAAAAAGTCTGAAGATTGTCTACTTTGTATTGAAGATGCAACCAAATCAGCAGTTATAGGATAATCTAAAACCAAGTACTAATGCAAACTGCCAAAGATGCGAACATGGTCGTCTTAGACACACACTGTTGGACATTTCGCATGCCAAGATTCAAAATAATGAAAGGTTGTAAGCGTCTATTTCCCTTACATTAATTCTTAAGGGTATTGGAAACCTTATTCGTGCTTCTGAAGTGTGTTTTTTATTAGATTAAACTACTAATGATACAACGATTAATCAAAGTGCATTAATCATGAGAAATGTTATAATTGAAGTAGTGAATCAGACTTGGTGTAAAAATGACCTGAAAGATATCGAGTTAGTAAAGTGTTACAAAATTGCCAAAATAAAATCTAGCCCAAACATTAAAATTCAACCTTAGCTGACAATCACCACGACACCACCCACACATCGCCACTGTTTTTCAGTTCAATCGACACATCAATTTCATGTAAGGCCAAAAAGAGGCCGTAGAATGACTGCGATGTGCAGAAGCCTACATCTCCTCATCATCAGCAGCCTAGCCACCAATAAGCTGAAACAGGCACTAAAGCAAATTGTTAAAAGTTCAAACCACGATAGCCTGATTAAGGGAGAGTATGCAAAGAGTGGCATCATTGTAAAGAACCACTAGAATATGGTAGTTACAAATAAGCAAATACGTTTAGAGACTCATAAGGCATCTTCAACTGAAGTCAACTTCCAAAACTAATTTGTATTCCAAAAGTAAGTTGACAAATTAATTTGAAGTGCAACAAAATTACACATTCAGGATTATACCATATGAAAAGCACACATATTAGTATATAACGGAAGGAACTCACAAGAAATATCACTCAACTTTCATAATTATTACCAAAGCAAAGAAGGTTTTGCCACCCGTCGGCATAAAAGTATAAGATTTGTCATTGCTATTGCCTATAGGAAGGGAATGCTCTACATGAAACTCATGAACTAATTGGACCAAAACGAAATACACCATTCACCAAATAAAATACCATAATTAGAAACCATAATAAAATCTGGAAGTTACTGCAAATAACAAGTTAGATACATCTACTAATAAGTACATAGAACATCCAATAAACGATTAGGAGTTATATTAGCTTTTATCCTGCCTTTACCATTTCGAACACAGGTATTTCAACGATATTTAGCTTATATAATAAAGTATGAAACTGAAACCAAAAATTCCCACCATTGAAATGCATATAGAATCATAGAGCTACTATAGAACACAAGAAATATTTATAACCAGCAACATGAAGCATCTAAAAGGATTAAGGTATGTTCGGTTCCTCATAGTACCATCTATCAGTTCCCAAACGAAACCAAAATAACAGCAACTTCCAGCAAATAAACACTAATTCTTTGACCCGTTTTATATTAAACCAATTTTCCATCAATGAAATGTATCAGAAACTCTAAGGCTATTGTAAACTCTAGCTTAACACATATACTTCGATTGTCAGAAGCAACAAGAGATCTACTTGATAAATGGGTGCGACTGATCCTAAAGGACACCTAGCCAATTCTTCAAACCATATTATATTAAAAACAAAGTTCACATCATCAAAATCCACAAATATTCTATGGCTGATGTGAATAATAAGCAAAAACATCGAATAAATATAAGAAGTTCCAAAAAAAAAAATCCAAATATCATGACAGTTCCTTTCGGTGCTACTTGTCACCTATATATCCTTCTTTTTTTCCTCCAAATCCAGGCCTCATAAGCTTCTTCTCTCTCTTTGCAATCTTCCTCGCTTTCTTCTGGTTAGCTCTCTCATCTATATTGCCTCTCCTCTTCGCTTGCTTCTCCTCCCTTAGTTTATCCTGTATCTCCACCATTTCCTTCCATTTGCCTACACTCTTCTCGCGCTTCTTCTTATCCTTCTATAAACTTTTCTTCAAAAGCTTTGGGTCATCATGAACCTTCACTCCCATCGCCTTTTCAGTTGCCGCCTTTCATGAATGCTTTGTAGCCACCACCGCATTTTCTTTCTTAGCCTCCTGCAACTTCTTTGCTTTTTCCAATTCCTTTACTTTTGAAACCTTTTTTGCCTACTTCCTACTACCATCTTCGTCTCCCAATTTCAATTTCCCAAATTCAAAATCAGGCTCGATCTTTTCCTTACCCTTATCCTTACCACTACCACTAGCAGTTTTACCATTATTACTATTATCACGATCCTCCCTTTTTCGCTTCTTGTCAGTAAAATCAGGCCTTTGCCTGACCTCATTCATCATCATCGTTCTTTTCCTTTGGCCTCGATTAGAGAAGCATTTCAAGCTTATGATGCAATCTTTGTTGCAACTCCTCATAAGTAACAGACTTGTCACTTTTACTTGTTTCACCATCAAAATTCGTCATTGGTTTCACTTTGATTTCAATCTCTTCCTCATCATCATCATCATCATCATCGGAATCCTTATTATCGTTCTCAGCCTTATCGATGCTTTTCTTAAGAAGATCAAGTGTTGTAGTTTGTGCTTTCTCGGGGTCAAGATGGTCACATCAGGATTGCTTAATGTTTTCTCGTGTCTGTTGTTTAAGAGTGGCTTTTTTCACTTTGCTTAGACCTTGAACCCATGGTTTTGAATCTTCATCGACAGGAAGGTAAAACTTTGCAGGAATTAATTTGATTAGATTGTCAAAGAACTGAGCATGGTCATGGTTTAGTGTTTTGATGTCGATAGTTAGGGCTTCAACGACATTGGAAATTCCCCCCTTTTTCGCCTTCTTCCCCATTTCTGAAAAGAAGGAAACGGGACGGTTTGAAAAGGCTTTTGCTTTCTTCTTCAAATGGTGTAACCTGAAAAACATGTATAAACGTCAGAACGCAAGTCCAAAGAAATACCAATCAATACTGTTTGGTAAACTAAACATATATTCATATTAGGATACGAGTATCTTTTGAATAGAAATCTACAAATGTCAACTCATTTAACATAGCTTGTATCGACTAGATTTGAGAAGGAGATAAGTCATTCCATATACAATACAAAGCAGGAAATGACCTTACTTACAAAAGCTAAATAATTTACTGTGCGTCTAGTCGAAGAAAATATTTCTTAGGGGGTGTTTGTTTAAGCTTATATGTGGCTTATGAGCTTATTATTTTTTTTTTTTTTTGGCTTATATTTCATAAGCCCTAATTTTCCGGCTCATTTTGAGACTTGTGGGCTTATATAAGTTTATTACGATATGATAAACTTATATAATCCCATAAGTCTCAAAATAAGCCGGAAAATTGGGGCTTATGAAATATAAGCCGAAATTAAATAAGCTTGTAAGCACACATATAAGCTTAAACAAACACCCCGTTAGTTTTGTATTTAATTTCTAAACACACCCTTAGATGCTGCAATCAACTTGAACACATAGCATAAACCCATTCAAGATATAACGCCATTCATAAAAGACTCAACAGATATGCATAAATTGGCATATAAAAAACAACTAAGTATCCTTTTGCATACTTATTGCAAAATTTTAGTAAATGATTAAGCTTTTTTGTGAATACATACAAATTAACGAGCTTAGGAAGCAAATTACCCTTGTAATATTTATATTTTTTATCAACAAAAAAAGAAAACGTAAAATGAAGATCAAACCCTAATTAGCAGCAAAGATATTCAAATGGAAGTATAAAAAACACAGAACCCTAACCTCAAATGAAGAAAAAAAAACTCAAGATTTTCGGCGGTTGAGACAAGGGTTTATACAGAAGCGGCTAAGTAAGGGGGCTTCAAAGTAAAACAAGTACAATTATTTTTTTACTTTTTTACGATTTTTAAATTGACACAGTGTTCTCGAGTCTCGATTAAGGAAGAAAAGGAAAGAAAATGAAAAAAATATATATATATATTGTGTTTTTGAGTTTCACTTAAGGAAGAAAATAAAAGGAAAAAGAGTGAAAAATAGTGTAATTTGGTTAATTTTAAAAGTAAAGTGTTTAATCATAAAAATGTGCTCAAAATGTTTACTTTCTATTACTTTTTCTTTACTAAAAAAACCTCAGGAACACAAGGTTTTCTAAAGGAAACAAACTTTTTATTTAGGGTGTGTTTGGCAAAAATTGCTGGTGCTGGTGCTGGTGCTGGTGGTGGTGGTGGTGCTGGTGCTGGTGTTGAAAAAGATTAAAAATGTAGTTTTTTTTGTAGTATTGTTTGGCAAACTAGCTATAATTGTAGATTAAAAGTGTAAAATGACGTAATTGGACATACAAATAATAAACCCAATATGTATAAGAATAGTAAATATAATTATTGATATAAATCATAAATATGTAGCATTGCATGAAAATCCATGTAAAAATATAAACAACGTTAAAATGATGTTAAATTATAATCCATGATGTGCATTCCATATTAAAGTAGCAATATCGTTACGTATCTGCTTCATCTCGTTAGATGCTCCTTCAGAATTGTTTTCATTGTTCGTTTCATGACTATGAACATCGTGAAGTTCGTCTCGTTGTATATAATCCGGATTTTCCTCCATCACCGTAAACATCATGTCTTCTTGTGAGCTGTTACGGATGTAGTTATGTAAAGCAAATGTAGCGATAATAACATCAATATGAGTTTGCACGCTTTTTCCCATCCGACTTGTACACTGTCGTTTATTGTTCCTTTAACTAATTCTTGCTTCATCACCTTTATTTCATCTTCTAAAGTAGTATGGACACGATCACGACAGTAATTTGCCACCTATAACAAGTAATAATTGGATATTAGTTTTGATACATCATTAAACACAGTAACTAAGCATGACAGTCATCTTCATTGATGAATATACACGGGTGATTGAACGTGTTTAAAACATTTATACTGTGAGTTCAAGTTTGACTAATTTGTTAAAAGTGTTTGCTAAATATATATATCCATTTGCGTTAAGTTCAATTTTTAACAATTTTGGCGACTAAAATTTATGAACATAGAATATATATAAGTTGAGATAATGAGTTTATAGCCGCTCAAAGAGCATTCATTAGTAAAACTTGAACTAGTAATCGTATTCGATTACTAATTCATTAGTAAAACTTGAATTAGCGACTAAAATTTATTAAGTTTTATTTCAAACCTACTCAATTTAGTGAATTACTAATCATATTCGATAACTTAATTGTTTCTCAAAGTATAAAAAGACAAAAAAAAAAAAAAAAAATGTCCATATACATAATTAAACAGCCCAACGTGACTTGTTCTTAAATATAGAAATATACATAATTAAACATCATGTCTTTTTGGAAGGTTAATAAGGTAATTATACAAAAAATAATCTCTAGCCTTTTCTCAAAAGTTGGTTGGATCAACTTATAATTTTAGAGATTATTTTTTCTATAATCTTTCTTAATTTTTGCAGCCAAACGATACTACTTTTTGGACAATAGATTATTTTGTGAAAAAAAAAGTTGTAGCCCCCATAATCTCCCAATAATCTATGTTACCAAACACAGCCTTAATCAACTCTGCAATTCTTTTTCGATTCCCTCAACTATAAATGAAAAAATCACATTCATCATAAAGTTGGTCAATTTTGTGTGATTCACAATAATGTAAAACGGAGAAACCAGAATAGCGCAAATGACCAACTAATGTTTGAGCAAGTGGTAGCTGAATATCAAGCGATGTACGATCAAGAATTCACACTGATTGGGTCGTGGAAACTTTTGAGAGAACATAAAAATTGGCAAGAGAGAGATATGCCAAAATCTTACAAAACCAAAGCCACTAAAAAAAAAAGTCAAAGACATCTAAACTACCTCACATAACACGTCGGACTCAAGACATGGTGGTTTTAATCTCAACAACGAGGCAGATGATTCAGAGGAGGAAGAGGTTTGGGAAGTTCGACTAACGGGCCAGGATAAAGCTAAGAAGAAAGTGTTATCATCCTCCGTTCCTTCGGAATCTTTAGCTGTTGTACCCCTTGTTGATTTGTTAGTCGATAAATATAAAAAAAAATTGTCAATTTGGGTTTCTTTTTCAAAATGAAGGAAGCCCATGATTCTTACTTAGATTTGAAGTAGCGACAAATGGAAATGGAAGAAAAAGTGTGTCAGTAGCAAATGAAATTGGAACAACATAAGTTGGCGCAAAAGCAAAAAGAACTTGAGCTACAACATCAAATGTTTATCTCTCAACAAGAAAACAGAAGAACAAAGACCTCATGTTCTATCATGCTGTTAATGATCCTTTGATCGGAAGACATCGAGAGATGGTGTTGGAGATGAAGCGAAAATTAAACGAGAAATATAATTTAGACTATTAGTTGAAGTTTTTAATTTTTATTGTAACGTTTTCAATTTTATTTGAGTTTTTAATGTAATTTTTATTTAATTATCAATCAAATTTCAATTTTAATGTTAAAAAAAAAAAAGAAAAAAAATGGTGACTGCGATCGTCTTACTACAATAAGTTGATTGTGAATTTGATTGTAAAAAGAAATAATTTAAGTTAACGCTGATACGACAGTGATGATCGCGGTCACGTGAACAAAATCATCCAACAAAGTTAACCTTGCCGAAATGGCACCAAGGACAAATAAGTTATACGGAGTAACTTGATACGTCAATTATGAAATGCTTAAGTTGAGTTGTTATTTAGGACATTGTTATGCACATCCCACATGCATTTGTTTCCAATAAAGGAATTATTTTCACATAATCTTCCATAATTAAAACTTGTAATGATTAAGGAGCCTTGTGATCGTGATCGCCACTTTTACATCAGCGTCAACTCAAATTTCTCTCTTTACAACCATAATAAAGATTAAATCGAAACCATAATAAAGAAAAAACTGTTATAATTAAACACCAATCGGAGCACGAGCTAAATTTGGAAGTTGCATATGTGTATGTGTTTGTAAGTCGTATGGGCTTCAAAAGCTTGGAACCCATTTTGGCCCAAGCAACCCAATTTTTTACACCCTGTGTGTGGGTAAATGTTGGAGTAAAACCACCCAAAAGCTTTTGATAAGCTGTACAAAACCTTTAATACAGACATATAAAAAATAGAGTTAGTTGCATGATTCTTTCGATTTCATTATTCACAAATAAGATTAGAGAACAATATTTTTCTTATTCCTTTTAGTATCGATGATTAATTTAGAAAGTTTAAACCATTGATAGAATTCTAAATTACTATTTTAATTTACAATTAAAGCACTGGAATAGAGCCAACAAGAAGAGTGATAATATTTAGAAATAATACTCTAGCTAACTACAACTCGAACATTTGACGTATAGTATTTCTTATTGAAAATGGTCTGAAAAGGCATCCAACTTTCCACTTCATCTTTTTGTAAGCTACATACTTTTTTTTCTTCCTAAAGTGGGCACATACTTTCTTAATCTTCTTATTGTAGCCATAAATCTGACATGGCATGATCTAATCAAGAGTTAATTACATAAATTTACATAAATCGTCCATGTGGCTCTAAACAATTACACCATTCGTCCTTGAATCAATTACATAAAAGGTCCCTTTGACTCTAATAATTTAAACATTTCGTCCTTGTGGCTATAACTTAAACTAATCAAGAGTTATTAACCCTATGATCTTTAATTCACCCTCTGATTCATAAGCATCAACCTCTGATGCTAAGAATAAGCTGAACCCGACACTCACACTTGATTTCGAGACACCGTTTTGGTTTCTGGGTATGATATCAGGTTTTGGATTCAGCTATGCCAATTTTTTTCTTTGACAAACACTCCCTCTTGTTTATCCATTACCTTTTTATTAAGCTGATGCATTCCATCTGATTCATACCTTATTACCACCATGATGTTTCAAAGACAAACCAAAAGGCACCATTGTCTGATTACCTGTTGGTGGTGAATGGTCTAGTGTTGTTTTGTGATGGTTGTGAAGGTGATGAAGTTGAGGTTCTCTGATCCATACATCCTGAATCAATGACTCAGATCATGATACACACCTGTGACCTATGATCATTCAGCACAAAGACTATAGTGACACTTTAACATTAGTTAGCCCATTGTCTTTAGAACCAGATTTGACGCTTTCATCACTGCTTTAGTTTGAGGGTTTAAGGTTTGGTTATCAGAGAGTATACTACAAACTTCACAACCCCACACTCCCTGAGATGCACAATTAGATGTGCCCTTTGCATCATTCAGTGGTGTTAAAACAAAGATAAGATTATAACACAATTCCTAACTTAGCCGCGCTACTCTTTCATTCTTCGAACCCTCTTTCATTCACAATTGTCCCTGTGCTAACCCTGTGAACCCATGTCTTGTATACCCAGATATTACAGCATTCCACGATACATTATTCCTTACCGGCATCTCATCAAACAACTCTCTAGCCATATTCAAATCACCGCATTTAGCATACCCCGAAACTATAGTAGTCCAAGCAAGTACATCTCTTTTCGGCATCTCATCAAACAACTTCCTAGCATCACCCATCTCCCCACATTTCCATAACAATCAACCACTGCACTACAAAGCGCCACATTCGACAAAAAACCAACACCAAAAACCTGACAATGCACTTCTTTCGCAAGCCACAAATCCTTCATCCTCACACAAACCATCACAACACCCGCAAAACTAAACTCATTAACTCCACCCCCCACCCTCCTAAACTCCTTAAACAACCTCACCGCCTCGTCACACATCCCACTAGACGCGTAACCAACAACCATCGTATTCCACGTCACAACGTCCCTCTCCATCACCCCCATCCTCTCAAACAACCCCCTCGCAGCCCGAATCATCCCACCTTTTACATACCCACTAATCATCCCATTCCAAGAATACACATTCCTAACAGACATTTTATCAAACACCTTACGTGCACTAACACAATCCCCACATTCTGCATACATATAATTTCCACATAGCATTAAAAGATCATTTATCGTCTAACATTTTTTGAATTAAGTTCTTGCTTGTTTTATTGTAGGGGGTTATTAAGGGTAACAATCATGCGAATAAGACCTGTCATGATGTGTGGACCGAGTACCATGATATGGGACTTGGTGGTATCAAGGCGATAGCAGACTATAAGGTGTATACAGCGGGAGATCTTGTGGATCTGCTCAAGTTTGTTGCTCCAAAGATGATGGCGCGTGGAACTGTGTACTATTCACACGGGTTGGCTGACGATCTAGACAACCTAAAATACCAGCATTACAAATACTGGTCCAACGCGTTAGAGACAAAGTAAGAACCTTTTTTCGTTCATGATTCATGTCGATGAGTGTGAAGTGAGAAAGAGAGAGAAAAGAGTGTTTATGTGTGTCAAGTGAGAAAGAGATAACATATGTGTTTGATTCAAGGACGAATGGTGTAATTGTTTAGAGCCACAAGGACGATTTATGTAAATTTATGTAATTAACTCTTGATTAGATCATGCCACGTCAGATTTATGGCTACAATAGGAAGATTAAGAAAGTATGTGCCCACTTTAGGGAGAAAAAAAAGTATGTAGCTTACAAAAGGATTAAGTGGAAAGTTGGATGCCTTTTACTTCAGACCATTTTCCCTATTTCTTATTGGGGACGTATTTCCCACACTTGTCACTCTTTGTAGAACTAGAGTGTGTTAAAAACGAATAATCACCTTCCATCGATGTAATCCATCATATGATTGCTTTAAAAAATTTAGCATGTAACACAAATTAATCTAACAAAAAAATTAATAACCAAGAACTATACCCACTACATAATGGATCATTCTTCAAAGATACTTTCAAGAATGGGTTTCCAATCTCCAGCATGGATGGTACGTCGCGCTTTTCGTGGTCTACAACTCTTCGTCGAAACCACCCTAACATGGCTAGACGGTGAGGAGATATCATTAGTAATCTTTGGCGCCACAACAGGCTTGAGTTTGTGGTGATGTTTGCGCGTACTTTCAGGAATAGAGGACAATGGTACTAGGAAATAAATGTTACCTCTGTTTAGTTTCGTACCATCAGAAATTATTAGAATTCTTCGTACAACTCCGTGAGAGGAGGGTTTAGTTAAGACGTGATTAGGGTAATTGATGAGGACATCGTGCGCGGTGACCGGATGTGTGATTTCTTCAACGTGTCCGTTTAGATGAACGATACGGATCAAATCGAGGGCACCACAAGGAAGCATGCATGACAAACAACACATTAGACTATTTCCCATGACAAAAGGTTTATTGTGAGAGTTGTCATGGGAGTGTTGGGAGCATGTATATGTAGAGGGAGACTGAACAGGTAGGTGATCATGGGATTCATAGTCTTGCATTTTGCAAGTGGAATAATAATTAATATTGATATACATATATACGCGTTAAATGGAAAAACTATCCTTCCAAAGAGGTAATCAAATAATTTTAAGGTCAATTATCACTATATTTAAATCAACTCTTTTCATTTCAAAATATTATTCTTGTTTGCTAATTTTCAACAAAGAAATTAGTAACCTATTATTAAATGTCACCCTTAAATTCTTTCATGACACATAATCTTCAAAGGATTGAGATGTCTAAAAACATGCTTATTGTATGCCTAAAAATGTGTAGTATTAATTTACTAATTTGTAAAAAAGTGAATCCTTATACTACAACCTGCAAAATACCAATACTTGAAAATAGACATAAATTTACATGTTTTAGTCATCACAATCATTTCTCTTAGAAATAAAGGTAAAAGTGACCGTCTTTTATTATTAAAATCTATATTGGTTGCACATATTATAAGTATAAATTAGTTGTTTGCGACAAACCTTTATATGATAGGAAATAAAAATATTAATTAACTGATAGAGATTTACTAAAAACTCTATAAGTTTGCTTTTAACCATTCTATATTTATAAAAACGGCATCTAATAAACTCATATATTTCGTAATCTACACTTGTAATCTTTTTAAACTATATATGATGTCAAGTCTATAATGTTTGATGCTCATTAACTGTTTATTATGTTATTATGTACCAAAGGACTTCTAGTCCAGCGGTACAAGGTTTTCAAAGTCCTTCAATGAAGGATTCAGCCCACCAGGGTTCGAATCTGGAGAAGGCAGGGTTTACTTCAATTTAAGTGTCGTGCCTTCGGGCGGTTTAAGTTGAAGGTTTCCCCCCCATCGGGTTTCTTGGACTTGGATTTCCTTTCGAGGGAGCTCTCTAGCGCGGGCCCGGTTAAGACAACGTAAGTCTATACCTCCCTCTTTGCGAAAGTTGCCTTCACAACATGATGCTCATATGCTCATTAACTGTTTATTATGTAAATATGAAATAGTTAAACAAAACTCATAAAATTATTGTTAGCAAATACCCTAACTAATAATAGACATCCATTGTTTATCATATTAACACACTTTCACTTATTTTTAAAATAAAAAATATTTTAAAAATGTTATCCGTTATTAGGAGAACATCATCAAATAGAAACCAACTTCAAAATTTGTTTAGATTTAGTCACTTTAACTTTACTTTATTCATAGAAACCACACAAATTTTCAATACTATTCCATTGTTGTAAAATTTTTATGTTAGAGTGCCCTGAACGTAAAACTTTTTAAATTTGTTATTATCTTGTGTTTTTTTCTTTCAGAATTGCATATTTTTGGTGAACATAATGCTGGTTGAGTTCTTTTTTTTTTTTTTTACTCAAAGGGGTGTTTATTATTAAGGTAGAATCTCATAATGCATGTATGGATACTTAACCATACTCATTTCAAACATTTTCACAAGAATAGAACAAATTTGAAAACTTTAATGGTTTTTATAATTGATATAAAGTTTGAGTAACCTAATTGAAACACTCATAAAACATGATTAATACTACTATTAGGTAACAAGTTCCCGTCGTTAAATGAAGCAAATTAAAAGATGTTTAAAATCTAACAGTTCATTGCTTCGTTTGCCTCAAATGTGCGTTGACGTTGCTTTAATAATATCTTGTCGCTATGATCGTATAAATTATTTGTTTTATCATGACACAAGATTACAAATACGAGTTAGCTTTAAGGGTGAGCACGAGTGGTTTGGGTTCGGTTATTTCTCAAAACCAAACGATAACTGCATACTTTCGGTTATCGAAAATTAAAAATATTCAGTTTCGATTTATAATAGTTTGGTTAATCGGTTAAGAAGGTTAAAACGTTCGGTTGATCGATGAATGCTGTTAACCAACACTTTTTAGGCTCATGTAAAATTTGCCTAATAAATTCTAGTATTCTATGCAACCTTTTAAGCTAGCTATAATGCCCGCGCACGCGCGGGGTTTTTATAATCTTTTAAATAAATTATTATTTTTAATTTCGGGTTTTAATTATTTTTTTGATGAAGTAGTTAGTGGTTATATACGGTTTTATTTTCAATAAGTTTTTACACAAAATTTCATAAACCAAGATATACGATTAAAATAGCTCAAGTATGTGTTGTCAGAATTCTCGTAAACTTACGATGTTTTCTTTAATAAAATTTTAAAATTCTGGCTGTGGTGAGTTTTTTTTTTTTTTTTTTTTTTTTTTTTTTTTTTTTTTTTTTAATTTTATTTTATTATTATTATTATTTTATAATGTAACCAAAATGTATTTTTTTTTTAAAGATTTGAATAAACTATAATAAACATAAAACAATTGATATTAAAATATCATAATTAATGTTTTGAGCAAGTACATTCCTCCGGAATGCATTGGCATGTCCCTTGACACACTGGGCAGTAGCAATCATCATCTTCATAATATTCTACGAAGTCACAATCTGCGAATTCCCAATCATTTAGCCATTCACTTTCCGTCATACTATGTGGTATATTTGCATTTGTTTTTTGGTCTTTGGCTTCAAATCTTCAACATTAACGACTTCAACATCAACTACATCAGAACTTTGTCTTTTTTTGGTAGCAACAACTTTTATTGAGTTGTTTGATGTGTCCTTTCTATTCTTCAAATGGGGGTTTTCATCGTCAGAAATCTGTTTAAAAATGTATACATTTTGTTGTACGCTATGTCTAAATGGTTTTGTTGAAACAATGAGTGCAATGAATTTTTTTTTTTTGTGGTTAATTATTATATTATTATAGAATCAATTAAATTTATGAATAAAGTATGTGAATTATGTTTCGGTTGTCTCTTTGATTACCTTTTCGTCTTCTGATTCTTCGATTATTATGATATCCTTTGCATTATGACCGTGGATTTTTGGAAGGTCTCTTCTGTTTGTCATCTGAAGAGATAGTAGAACGTAATAATTAATTATATGATGTGAATTGCTTTTTATAAAATGAATGTAAGGTTTTCCTATTTGACCTAACATACCTTGTTAGTCTTCGTTAATACCTTATCTCGTGTTTTAGCATTGAAGGTAGTGGTTAGGTTTAGGTGAGGTTCTTCGCATGTGCCGTTCGATATGTTTTTTTCTAATCTGACATAAAACAATAAGTGATTATCATAGTGTCAAAGGGGTTTTTTTTTTTTTTAATAACAATCTTCTTACCTTTCTTTGAGCAAAGATATGTGTTTGTTGTTGTCGTTAATATAAATCTTCGATGCTTTGTTGATGCTTGATACTTGTTGTTTGTCTACATGTATGGCAAGTAAGTATATTTGTGTATCCAAATTATGTGTTGGTTTAGAATGTAAATGAAAAGAAGAAGTTTTACTTTCCCATATGTTAATTTTGGCTAGCTGAAGAATCATGACTATAGGATCGGTTTCTTGTGATATTTTTGTCTATGTATGCTTGTAAAGCATCGACATTATCTTCCCATAAAACACATTGTATCTTCTTACCATAACCTTTAGGTTATCGGGCAACTCACATACCGATGAACCAAAAGACCTTTGTTAACTAAGATAATAATTACTTTTTATTTTAACTATGCTCTTTATACATGCACAATATTTTGTTGTAGCATTTGAAAGTAATTTTACTTTCGAAAAAGTTGTATAGTAGTTTTAAGAAAAGATATAAAGTAATTACATTAAAAACTCAAATAACGCAACTAAGTTAACCTTGTTATCTTTTCTTAACTAATAAAACTAAACGGCATTTTTAGCATTTGTGATAATGTACTAATTAGTTATAAAGCCCGTGCACGCACGGGTTTGAATAATATATTTTTATCTATTAAAAAGCAAATAATTTAATTTTTGGATCCATAATTATTCATATTCTAAGTGTGACCTTTTAATTCTTCACATTTTAAGTGTGAAAATTTTAAAACAATTCCTCACAGTTTTAAGTGTGTGAGAATTTGAAACAGTTCTTCGTACTTCTAAATGTGAGGATCCATAATTCTTAACACTTTTAATTGAGTTTTTAATTCTACACATTTTAAGTGCGATGATTTTAAAACAATTCCTCACAATTTTAAAAGCGAGGATTTTGAAACAATATATACCTAGAAGATACAAAACATGATTTAACACTTCTGAAATACAAAATATCAAATAAAATATACATCATACAAAACAAAGGACACTTTCAAGTTTCAAGTATACAAAAGCCAAACCTATAAAATCCTATAAACTATCCAAAGTGAAATCTGAATTCTTGTTTATCACTTAAAGGCCAAGTACCAAACTGAAACTGACTCGCAACCTCTGCTGTAGCTTGCTGCTCAGTGTCACTTACAAGCTAGAAAATAAAGTTTTGATCATTGATTCTGATTGTAATAAAACATATATATAATCAAACTCACTTTTTCGAAAACTTTGGTTAAACTTTTATCCAATGACAATGTCAACATTATGTCCATAAAGTGTAGTCATATCACCGCCTCTTCGCCAAAGTTCTTCTTAAGTACCACTTGCATTTGGTTCTCCTTATTAGCTACCGCATCCACATAACTTGAAATAAAGACAGTAAGGTCTATTACACAAAATCTAGTATATGCAAAGTTGTTGAGACTTGAGACTAAACACAAAAGTTGAAAAGCCACTAACCTGGCCAGCAGGAACGTTCAAATCACCTGTCACCATACAACTTCAACATACTCAAAGAACTCAACGTCATTCACATCACTCCAGTTGCCATATTTGCGCTTTAACTGTACCACCTCAGTACCATATGGGCCAAATACACCAATATAAAGGCCTATACATAAACCAACTGATAATATTTACAAAAGAATTGGGTGGCTAAAAAGGCAGGCACGTAATCAAAACAGGCTCAGGTCATTACATGCAATTTAATTGACCCGAAGCACTATCTTCCTAAATATTTAATAGTTCCAAAATGCAATTTGTTCGTTTGGGCTGCGTTTACCTGAAACACTATGTTCCAGGATGTTCAATTTAAACCAGGGCTGCTTGAGCCAAAACATTATCATGTAAGAGCACTAATCCAAGATTCATCTTTTCAATCATGATAAATAATGAACTGTAAGTTACCTGCATCGTGAGTGTTTCATCATTCTCTTTGAAGACAAAAAAATCAAACAACGGAGTTCCAGGAGATGCAGACACCAATTGTCTGTAATGAAAATATATGGTTGGACTATTAAGTAAACCATAAGCAGAAAAAATATGGTGTTGTCATTATCATCTTTAGTTTATAACTATACCTTGGGTTATAACTTTTGCCAATAAATGTGCCTACATCTGGTGTTATGCGTATGAGTCTGCCAAACGGATCATCTGAATCTTTTGAGTAACCCACCCACCAAGTATTAAGTAATAATCCATTACCAAGATGGTCAGGCTGGGGACGGATTATTAGTACGGGTTGAAACGGGTCAGGTCTCGTTGACCCACAAACAGTTTACTTTCTATTCTTTATTTGCACAAGCTGTTGAGCAAGTGGTTTCACTTAATGCAAAGTGAATAGAGTTTGTAAACATTTTTAGAAAAATATTTGGGCACCTTTCAACCTATTTGGCTTACCTTTCAACCTATTTGGCTCACCTGACCCGTTTCCTTTCTAACTATTTTTTTACTTGACCCACGTTGAATAATATACAACACTTATCACCTCTGTATAGGAGTATTAATAATATTACCAGACCACTTCCGGTATTTTTACACAACTTCAAAGCATCATGATAACACTCTTCATGTATTGCATTCTGCAAACAAAGAAACCAATGAGCCACATGATATATGGATATTCATAGCCCTTTTATTAACTCAAATCTGGTATGCCCTTCAACTCAGACATGATCTCGGCAACACTATCCTTTTGACGTTGCTTCTGCTATTGGTATGTGCTAAAACACATACTTTTTCTCGACCAAAACCGGACCAAAATAACCAAAAACCCGACCAAAATGCCACATATATTGTGTTTTTGTGTTTTTACATATGCAGGCACGGATATTGAAGAAAAGGACAAAATCAAGCAAAATCCGGGAATAACGAGCACGAGATTTGGAAGAGTGTTAAAAGCCGAAGCCGGGAAGAAAATATGGTCAAAAAGTCTACAGAGGTCCTCCAATTATCTAAGATTGTCAAAAGTATCCCTTGGGAAATATTATTGGAAGATGGCAGAATTAGTCCTCATGGTTTCAGAAAATACAAATTTGGTCCTTGTGATTGTTATCTAAATCCTAAAACCTATATTAACTATCCGGACCTTTAAATAAATCCCTAACCCATACACTACCCAAGCCCACCATTTCAATAATTAAACACAACCCAGCCGACCCAACCTTTTACCCGAGCCCAACCCCACAACCCGAATCCCTTATCCACCCGGTCAAACCATTATCTTCGGTCAAAAGATAAAAAAAAAAGAAAATAAAAACCCACACTTCACTTTACCTTATCTCTCAAACCCGATCCCCTTTTTCCCCCCAACCGAAGAACCCTAAATTTTCAATCCCCAAAATTACCGTGAGTAAGGGCAAGAATGGTACTTCACAAGACTGACAACGTGTCAGGGAATGTCAGTCACACGAGTGCCAGAGTGGACAAAGGGAGGCATTTGATTGGCCAGGCCACATCACACACTTGATCCGATGGCTGCTAATGATATTGATGATGCGAAGATGATCCGAGGGCTGAGATTAGATCAGGAGAGTCCCTAGAAGTTTCCCCAATGGGCTATAAATAGCCCTCTTCGGTCACATTTTGGAGGCGTTAGCTAGTTAGGTTTTAGATAGCTAGTAGGTGGTTAGTTGTTAGGATTAGGAATAGAATAACGTGGTTTATTTTAGTTTAATTGTTGCTGCTTATTGTAATTTTTATTCAGCTTCTAAAGCAATTTGTACTCAGTTCTAGTTTTTAATCAAAGTCATTTGGTCAACATTTGGTAAAAGTCACTGATTCATCTGCTTAAGTCGGGTATTATTTCTTTTACAGCTTATTTAATCTTAATATGTTCAAGTAGAATTAGTTCATTGATTTATTTCAGTCTAGTCATGTTTTGCTGATGTGAATTTCCTTATAAGTCAATAAGGGGACAAGCTGTTTATTGGATTAATTTAGCACTTATGGATAGATTTTTAGTTAATTTGCAGGCTAGGTAGTCAGTAGCTAGTAGGTTAATGGTTTTACTGGATGGTTTCAGGTTTAACAGACCATAGTAAGTTTCATTAGGGAATGTTTGGATTTACTTTGTTTCTGTGGTTAGAGATGTTATTTAGATGCTCTATCTGCCATTAGTTCATGTTAGGTTAGAATAGACTAATAGCAGCATAAATTCAGTAGGTATATTCAATAAACAGTCAACTTAGGTTACAATTTTTTGTTAACTGCTTAATATAGTTATAAGTTTGTTTATGGTTGAATTTGAGTAATCTCTGTTCATGTGCTCTTTGTTGAAGTTTTGAATCTGCTTTAGTTTAGTTTGCATTATAGTTGATCATTAGTTTGTTTACTTATGTTTAAATCTGCTGCATCTGGTTCTTGTTCTGCTGTTTGAAATATTGATGCATAATCATGATTTGGTTGACAGTATTTGCTTCAAATTGAACTAGCAGTTGAGATCTAGGCATAGGGGTTTTAAGATTTTAGTAATCTCTGCTTGTTAAGCTTTCTAAATCAGTTTTTCTTTTTAAATTTGGTTTTGATTTGAGCTTTTTATAAGCTTTTGAAAAGTGCTAGTGAGCTTACTATCTGTGTCAAATGGGTGTTCATAAGTTTTATGAGTTGTAACCTTTGGCCCCTAGTCTTTCAATTTAAGTTTAAATCGGGCTTGGTAGTTTTTAGAATAAAACAGTTTTGTTTATTGGCAATTATAGTCCCTGTCCTTTATTAATTCTATAACAGTTTCAGTTTTACACTTTCAGTCCCTTGAATTTTTATAAACTTTTCCTTTATTTTCTTTTATAAAATCAGTTTAATTACATTACATTTTTAGTTCCTTCGGTTTTTATTTCACTACTAGTGTTAATAATCTCGGGATTAGCCCGGGATTTATCTGATTTGTTTTTGTGTGCATTTATTTGATTACGTAGATTGCTTTTAAATTTACCATATTTAGTGTAATCAATTCCAAAATATTCACTTGCAATTATTCACTTCACATTTTCACGACACCGAATCGACTTAAAACGCCGTCAAGCCTTCGTTGGGAGAACGACCCGGGGAAATATTCTCACGAATATTTCTTTGGAAAAATAAAAATAAAAAAATACATCAATAAAAATGGCGCCGCTGCCGGGGAGGGCTTGAAACGTTGTCGTTGATTCGTATCGTATTTTGTGAATTGAAGAGCCTTCCTTGTATATATTTTCTTAAAAAAAAAAAAAAAAAAAAAAAAAAAAAAAAAAAAAAAAAAAAAAAAAAAAAACCATTTGAATACTTGTCACCAAGTATTCACAATACCAAAAAAATTTTAATCAAAAAAAAAAAAAAAAAAAAAAAAAAAAAAAAAAAAAACACTTTTCCTAAAGTGTTTTCACCATTAATAATAAATCCTCGGTCTTCCGTTGAAGGAGGGCGGTTGTAAACCATTCTGAATAAACAACAAAACAAATCGTGAAATTAAACGTTATCGGATTACTTTAATTCTACAACCGGATAGCGAGTAGTTTTAAAGGAAACGGTTACGGATAACGTAACGGTTACCAAAAATAAAATAAATTTGTTTTTCAAGGTTTTTATAAACATAAAATTCCAAAAAGATTTTTCTTTTCAAATTTTATTTTCCTTTTCTTTTGTGTTATTCAATGTTTTTAAATTATAAAATCCAAAAATAATCTTCTTATCCTCTCATCAATTTGATTCTTCTTCTTTAACCCTCTAAACCGTATAATTCTATCTCTTTCTCCTTCTCATGTTTAATTCTTATTATAACTCTTCACCATTTTTTACCACAACCGTCGAAGATGATGGAACAAAAAGCATGGAAGAATTGTTGTTTGAGGAGCAGAGGCGGGTTGTAATAGCTTTATATTGTACACATGACATTAATTACTCTTCGAGTGGCAATCCCACTCCGCCTTCTGAATCTATCCTCCCCGACTCTTCCAATCCTTCCCTCACACCGGTTGAGGGAAGTGACCCCGTTTTGGAAGAGGTCGATACTTCTCTTGCTAATGATAATTCCGATTCAACGATGGTTGATGACTCTACTTTTGATTCGGAGGGAGATATTCGTTTTCTTGAAGAGTTATTGAATGAAGAACCATTATCTTCACTCCCTCCGATGAGCAGTGAAGTTTTTGATGAGACCGATGATGATACGCTTCCAGATGAGGATGTTCCAAACGAAAATATCATTATTTATTCGAACCCTCTTTTTGAAACCGTTGATACGGATGAGATGCCGTTTGATCACGCTGCGGATGATGACGTTGAAAGTTATGCCGATTCTCACAATGAGTATACTCCGAGTATTGAAGACTCTTGTGGAGATATCGATGATGTTGAGGAATCGCGTTCCGATTATGAGTTCATTAGCTTAAAGGAGATAAAGGATTTCGACCTAGATGAAGATGAGATCGAAGATGATTTACTTCGTGAAAAATTATCTAATATCAATCTTCTCATTTCAAAGATCGAAGCTTTAAATAATCCGACTCCGTTTACTAATGCCGTGATCACCTCTTCATTTCCTATCCCCGATATGGATAGTGATTTCTTACCCGAGCTTGAAATTTTTCGATTTGAAGAGAAGAGTAGTGGCAGTCCCACTATTCATGCTGATATTTCTCTTCCGGATTATGAGTGCTTTCATTTTGAAATTGATTCCGAACCTATTTCCGATAATCCGTCAAGTGATCCTCTTTTAGAGGATGTCGATCGATTTCTTGCTTCGGATGACTCGATACCATCGGGTATTGAGAATGACGAGAATGGTCTTATTGAAGATAATGATTTACTTTCTGATGTTGACTCCTTTCTCTTCGATTTACCATATTCTCGTCCGCCCGCGAAACCACCGGATGTAGAATTTGAATCCGATACGGATGAAGTTATTTTTGGAGTGGTGGACGATGTTTCTGATCATGATGATCCGGTGCTTGATATTTTCCCCACCCTACCCACCCGTGATTCAGAATTTGACTTTGTTTTCGTCATCCGTGTGTTTCACCCATTCTTCACTTATCCCATCATTTCTCCATCTTTCCACTCCTCCGGGAGTGAGGATACCGTCTTCGACCCCGGCATCTCCGTTCTTCGTGCCGGGTGTCCGTTCCATTTGCTCCCCCAAGGACGAGTAAATTCGGGGCGAGTCTAAGCTATACGACTCGATAAAAAAACAAGCGCTTCGTGGGAGGCACCCCATGCTTATCCTTCTATCTTCTTATCTATTTTCTAATAAAGTGAGTGAGGAGGGCTCCCTCTTCCGTATCTTGTGTTTCGTGTTTTCTGTGATGTGTCCAGGAATGCCGATGATGAAGACTCTCGTGCTCGTAGTTTCCTTCACGCTACTCGAGTTTCATCATTCGCTGCTTATTGATATCCAAAATCTTATCGTTTTGCATCTATCTTTTGGCATAATTAATAAACGGCCTTAGATTTTTGTAGGGAGAACCCGTACCTTTAAGACATTGAGGACAATGTCTCGTTCTAGTCTGGGGGGGGGGGGGTAATCTTGCGATTTGATTTTTGCCTTGCATTTTTGCTATTGTCTCGTGCAATCCCGTTTTTCCTCCAAAATTGAAAAAAAAAAAAAAAAAAAAAAAAAAAAAAAAAAATCAAAAAAATGAGAAAAATTTAAAAATTTTTGCAAAAATATAATAAATTTTGACATTTTTGTTGATTTTCCGCTGGAGAGAGTAGGAATAAAATTCTGACTTGACCGGGTGTGTTGAGCCCTAGCTTGTCTCCTTAACCATTTATAATCTATAAGCTCGTGCTAGTCTTTTACATAAGGAGCTAGAAAACGCGAATTCTTTTTAAGAGTTTGCAAGTTCCCGTATTTGACTTTATATATGCATGACTTGATTATAAGGCTAAGCATTCGCGGATCTTATTATTTAAGATTTTAAATTTGCGAAGAACGAGAAATGATAGAGTCGTTTATAAGTTAGATTGCTAAACGTGGAGTAGTTGGATCTCTTTAAAGCTCATCGAAGTTATTTGTGGTTTTTTTTGTTCCCATCAGCTTGTTTCACTCAAAATAGAAATCTATAAATAATTAAAGCTATTTTGGTTTTGGCGAAATTTAGTTTTTAATTCTTCTTAAGAAGATCCTTGCTTATAAAAGTTGGGTACACATCAAGGTACTGTCAGTGTTACGGTGTAATAGACTATTCCATCTTGCCGGCTCACAACCGATGTTGGGATTGTTATAAAAGCCGTAGGACTCGGGATTTGGCAAAATAATTAATGAATAACGAATAATAATAATCCAAAGCCATAAAAAGTTTTCTGCATCTTGCCGGTTCGCAGCCGATGTTGTAGACTTCTAATAAAGGCAGAGGAAAATTTCCAAGGTCATAATAGACTATCACATCTTGCCGGTTCGCAGCCGATGTTGTGATTGTTATAAAGGGCCAAGGATCAATAATAATATGTGCTTAATAATGTTAAAAATGCCAAATTTCGACTCCGAGGTATCCTAATAAAGGCTTCCGTCTCTGGACTCGTAGATGAGTTGTTTCGGTCGCAAATAAAAGGGATATTCTCAAAATCGTGTTAAATCAGAGACCTTGATGTGGACCTCATTTTTGTATGCAACGGTTTTTGAGGGAAGGTTTGGAAACTACTTAGCGTCTAAACTAGGTATCTTTATCAGTTTAAAAATTATCGAAACGAGAATTTGAAGAAATTCATTTCTCACCAAAAATAAAATAAATAGAGGAAAATAGGAATTTGGGAACGAGAAGTCCACAATTAGCTTTCTGAGTAGTGTCGGCAATCTAACTTGTAAATGACAATGATCTCGTTTTTAAGCTTAGTTTGGGGACTCGTGAAAAATCAGGGACGACGAATTTTATCCGTATGGTCACTTCTTTTTGAATCGTGTTTCCTGCTCGATGACCCTAAAAGTTATCGTTAGATAATGATTGTCGACAAAACCGTCACGTGAATAATTAGAAAATACAAAAATAGAATAAAAAGGAAAATCGGGGAGTTTTCATAATATTGCATGAGGACATTGCAATACTTAGTCTGGGGGATTTTGGTATGTGCTAAAACACATACTTTTTCTCGACCAAAACCGGACCAAAATAACCAAAAACCCGACCAAAATGCCACATATATTGTGTTTTTGTGTTTTTACATATGCAGGCACGGATATTGAAGAAAAGGACAAAATCAAGCAAAATCCGGGAATAACGAGCACGAGATTTGGAAGAGTGTTAAAAGCCGAAGCCGGGAAGAAAATATGGTCAAAAAGTCTACAGAGGTCCTCCAATTATCTAAGATTGTCAAAAGTATCCCTTGGGAAATATTATTGGAAGATGGCAGAATTAGTCCTCATGGTTTCAGAAAATACAAATTTGGTCCTTGTGATTGTTATCTAAATCCTAAAACCTATATTAACTATCCGGACCTTTAAATAAATCCCTAACCCATACACTACCCAAGCCCACCATTTCAATAATTAAACACAACCCAGCCAGCCCAACCTTTTACCCGAGCCCAACCCCACAACCCGAATCCCTTATCCACCCGGTCAAACCATTATCTTCGGTCAAAAGATAAAAAAAAAAAGAAAATAAAAACCCACACTTCACTTTACCTTATCTCTCAAACCCGATCCCCTTTTTCCCCCCAACCGAAGAACCCTAAATTTTCAATCCCCAAAATTACCGTGAGTAAGGGCAAGAATGGTACTTCACAAGACTGACAACGTGTCAGGGAATGTCAGTCACACGAGTGCCAGAGTGGACAAAGGGAGGCATTTGATTGGCCAGGCCACATCACACACTTGATCCGATGGCTGCTAATGATATTGATGATGCGAAGATGATCCGAGGGCTGAGATTAGATCAGGAGAGTCCCTAGAAGTTTCCCCAATGGGCTATAAATAGCCCTCTTCGGTCACATTTTGGAGGCGTTAGCTAGTTAGGTTTTAGATAGCTAGTAGGTGGTTAGTTGTTAGGATTAGGAATAGAATAACGTGGTTTATTTTAGTTTAATTGTTGCTGCTTATTGTAATTTTTATTCAGCTTCTAAAGCAATTTGTACTCAGTTCTAGTTTTTAATCAAAGTCATTTGGTCAACATTTGGTAAAAGTCACTGATTCATCTGCTTAAGTCGGGTATTATTTCTTTTACAGCTTATTTAATCTTAATATGTTCAAGTAGAATTAGTTCATTGATTTATTTCAGTCTAGTCATGTTTTGCTGATGTGAATTTCCTTATAAGTCAATAAGGGGACAAGCTGTTTATTGGATTAATTTAGCACTTATGGATAGATTTTTAGTTAATTTGCAGGCTAGGTAGTCAGTAGCTAGTAGGTTAATGGTTTTACTGGATGGTTTCAGGTTTAACAGACCATAGTAAGTTTCATTAGGGAATGTTTGGATTTACTTTGTTTCTGTGGTTAGAGATGTTATTTAGATGCTCTATCTGCCATTAGTTCATGTTAGGTTAGAATAGACTAATAGCAGCATAAATTCAGTAGGTATATTCAATAAACAGTCAACTTAGGTTACAATTTTTTGTTAACTGCTTAATATAGTTATAAGTTTGTTTATGGTTGAATTTGAGTAATCTCTGTTCATGTGCTCTTTGTTGAAGTTTTGAATCTGCTTTAGTTTAGTTTGCATTATAGTTGATCATTAGTTTGTTTACTTATGTTTAAATCTGCTGCATCTGGTTCTTGTTCTGCTGTTTGAAATATTGATGCATAATCATGATTTGGTTGACAGTATTTGCTTCAAATTGAACTAGCAGTTGAGATCTAGGCATAGGGGTTTTAAGATTTTAGTAATCTCTGCTTGTTAAGCTTTCTAAATCAGTTTTTCTTTTTAAATTTGGTTTTGATTTGAGCTTTTTATAAGCTTTTGAAAAGTGCTAGTGAGCTTACTATCTGTGTCAAATGGGTGTTCATAAGTTTTATGAGTTGTAACCTTTGGCCCCTAGTCTTTCAATTTAAGTTTAAATCGGGCTTGGTAGTTTTTAGAATAAAACAGTTTTGTTTATTGGCAATTATAGTCCCTGTCCTTTATTAATTCTATAACAGTTTCAGTTTTACACTTTCAGTCCCTTGAATTTTTATAAACTTTTCCTTTATTTTCTTTTATAAAATCAGTTTAATTACATTACATTTTTAGTTCCTTCGGTTTTTATTTCACTACTAGTGTTAATAATCTCGGGATTAGCCCGGGATTTATCTGATTTGTTTTTGTGTGCATTTATTTGATTACGTAGATTGCTTTTAAATTTACCATATTTAGTGTAATCAATTCCAAAATATTCACTTGCAATTATTCACTTCACATTTTCACGACACCGAATCGACTTAAAACGCCGTCAAGCCTTCGTTGGGAGAACGACCCGGGGAAATATTCTCACGAATATTTCTTTGGAAAAATAAAAATAAAAAAATACATCAGCTATAACTTTTTTTAGCTTTATAGGCTCTTGGAAATCTTCTTTCTCTATTGCTTCTTCTAGCCGGAACTGCAAAGGAAAGGAACTCACTAAAATGAATGAATAAGTAAAATCCCAAACCTTTTAATCTTTGATCATGCGGATTCTTGTAATATATCAAGTTATCAACTAACCAAATTACCAAGAGGTAGCTTAAATTAAAATTGGCATGAAGCTTGTATCAATTCAACAACAATGTTTTTGTATTTCTATAATACTTTCAAAATTACAAATGCATGTATTAAACTTTTAGAGAAACCTGTATGGCTGTATGTAATTGTATCAATTATAAAATTGAAATGATCATCTTTGACCTCAGAAGTCAAAACGAAAGCACAACCGGAAAAAGGAGAAAATTACCTAAATGTTCATAATCATGGTTTTTCACATACAAAGTTCGAAGGAACTATTGTTTCACATGCAAAAGCAAGAGAGTAAACTGATCAAATCTAATTAGATGATTGTAAGCTAGGAAGAGTAAGTGTTTATTAGAAACATATAAACTCGAGCACGACATAAAAACCTATACTGGCCACGCTCAATAACTCGTTCTTAACCTGTTTCCACTTTCAAACTGCTCTTTTCCCATAATTAGCCATATGTCATTTTTCAACCCATTTGATCCGTACCTAACTCGGCTAATTTAATAAGTGTATAATAGTCGGTTTTGCAACTATTTAGTTGTTCACATATTTTTTTTTAGTTTATAAAAGATGCTGCCAAAATTATACTAAATGAAGATGCATATACAGCTAGCAAGTGGAGAACAAAAGTTCATCATACAAATCAACACGCATTAACAATAACATAGGCTTATCCAATGATAAGGCCACTTTATAAAATTAAGTAAAATGGTGTATTCATCCTCATAAGCAAAAATAATTGCTAAGCAAATAGAATATCAATTACCCATAGCCACGGAACTGTTTACATATAATCATGCTTTTACTTGCTGAATATACATGGCTTTCGACATTCATGAACATATAGTAATGACTAACTTTGTAGTTTGCTTTATTCTAAGTAAGGTATGCTCAATGATAATCCTCAGGTCGAGTGTGATGCATGTTTAATGTTTACTATGCATTTGCTCTTTTGATGGTGTCCATCAGTTATTAAGGAATTATTCTACTTGCATAAGTAATAGAAGTATGAGTTATCTAACCTATTTGTCTAACCCCCACCCCGTCTTTCAGGTCAATGGTGATCTGCATATCCTTTTGGAAAACAGAGGCCCTAAGGTTGAAGAAAAGATGGAGAACTATGCTGCTGAAATTTCTGTAATGGTACTGTACATTATGAGAATCAATAGTTCCAATTTTTAAAAGCGCATATATTAGTTTTGGTTGGACTTATGATGTTTTGACATTATTATGAAGAATTAAATTGTGGCTAACTTGATGAATGTGTTATTCTCAGCTTGATCACATGTTGGAAAAGATTGAGGAGCTTCTTGATCTTGTCATTTCCAGTTGCAGGTATGTATTCAATCTATCAAATTATGAGTTTTAAATATTATTTTGGCCCATTACTTTGATACTGTATAATATAAGTATATAACCCAAATTGACCTGTATTCATATAAAGGGGTTGATTACCCCCTATTTCATTAAATTCAGCAAAGACACCATTGACCAAAAATTTAAGCATATAGGTTAAACGTTACCATGTACTCCAACTTCTTTCACAGTAACCATGAACTGCTCCACTCCACGCTTTAGAATCGGGTTGTAATAAGTGAACAAAGCAATTGGACAGGATAACTGCGGTACCACCTATTTGAAGTTCAGTATAAAAAAAATGACATTAGACCTCCACGGAGCATTTTTCTTTTAAAGGATATGGAGAATAAATATAAAAAGATCATATTTGATGTTTCACTTACTCTCAAAGACCAAAAACATAGCAGCCCAAATGTTATACTTTTAACAATATATTATTTGGATTTTACTATTTAGGAAATTCAAACTTTGTGTTCTTGACTCTTATAAATTTACATTTAGAAATAAATATAAATTTAAGAGAAGGTTGTTTGGTAAAGTTGAAAAGTGGATTTTTGGCAATTGTTAATCAAGAGTACGTGCAAGACATATAACAAAGCTGAGTTTATTATGATTTTCTTGCAGTTCAATTATGATGAACATAGGGTACCTTATTCAACATATTAAAAATTGAATCAAAATTGGTCCCCCTTGCCAATGCTCGTGTGGCTGCAGCCTACATGAAGAAAACAGGAAGAAAAAAAATGAGCATTACATGCAGAACTGAAGGAATATTCAATGCTTAAACAATAGGTAGCGATTTGCGCTATATAACCTGGATGACTGGCCCATCAGCCAATGGGTCAGAATATGGAGCACCCAATTCAATTATATCAACAAAACAAAACAGAACAATTAACCCTAATTAAATTAAACTATTAATAACCTAAAATCTCAATCAAATTCAAATCAATAAACTATAAACTTATAATAAAAATTAACCTTGAACTCTTCCTCTTTAAGTTCTGGCGCGACCTTGAACTCTTCCTCTTCAATTTCTGGCGCGTCGCTACATCTACCGTAAGCTTCACCATCGGGTTGTTGTTGTTTTTAGTTTAATAAGATTATTAGGTTATTAGGTGGATCAATCAAGGATTGAATTGAAGATTGAAGAAAAGGATTGATAATGGTAATTGTGATAACGAGAATGGCGATGGTCCGCCGCGTTGCGGGCGGGCCTGTTTATTTTTGCCGTAGAATTTTGGTAATCTCATATTAGCAAAGAAGTTTTCAAATAGCAATAGCAAAAGGTTGGCCCAAGGGGTGCTTACCAGGAAAGTTTTTTTTGCAAGAGTTGAAAAAAACAATTGTACTACACAACTTGAAGACACCTAACAGGTCTAAACGGGCAAACTTTCAAAATGGGGCAAAATAGGTTGGCATATATATTTTAAGATTGGAATTTCAAAGGAATTGTGGAAGAGCTGTAGCATAAAGCTATGTAATCATAACATTTACATAACGTTTACGTTCCAGTTCTAAAGTAACTATCTAAACTAAATAGCGTTCAATCAAGATTCTATAGCTGAGATCAATACATAAACACAGTACGTTGTTTACATGGTAATTAATCTACACTATCTATCGAGTTCAGGCATAAGCGTCAAAATGGCATTTGGTTAGCAGATGAAATATGTGTCTGCAGCAGTAAACCTATAATCTCTAATAACAGTAAGTGTGAACAAAACAGATGAGTCTTAGGAACTGTAGCAGCTGATTCAAGTGTGCAGAATGCTTACCGATGTGCTCGCTCAGTTCTGGTTGTCTGTACAGGTACTAATAGGCACTGTTTTTTCGGGATGAGTCCCTTTATACGGAAGTTGGTGCTCTTCCCACTTATAGAGTCCATCTATAGATGCAAAGTAAAGGCCACGTTTAACTTTTTCAATTATCCAACACATAATTGAAAGCAAAGTAGTTGGTGACGACGGGAGGATAAACTTGATCGGAGACGCATTTGATCCGCACTTATTACATAGAGCATAGAGGCACGTACACATAATTTGCTCTGCAAAATAAACACATAAATAATGAAACTGTTTTTAATGAAGCTTCTTGATTTTCTTTAGTTGTAGTATACATGAGTTAACAAATTACCTTATTTGTGTTATCCACCACAGTTTCATGCACACCACTTGAAGTTGTCTGGAAATCTTTGTGTCCTTGGTCTCCAATATTTATACCCAAACGGTGTCTGATTAGCCTCTTTTGAGTGTCAGTTGACCGATATCCCAAATGTTTCTCAACGTAATAGCCTCATAAACCAAAAAAAAAACCACCTCATCAGGTTTTTCCAATACAATTATATAGTTAAATAACTGATATACTAACTCAACAATATGATATCCCACGTTGTATTGCTTGCACATGAAACCTGGGATGTCCGTATGCCATAGATGTCTTGACAGCCTTTTGGTGTGTGCTTCCTCAAGTGCTGCCTGCATCTGGGCTATTTCTGGTTGTACACGAAATAGTTCATTAGTGAACTGAAACATTAATAGCAAAAAAATTAGTCATGTTAAGAATCGGGTCAAATAAAATCTAACCTTTTTTCATGTGTATCAAAATCTTCAATCCCATGTGCCTACAAACATTCACAAATAAATAAACATCGGTCAATCATTCAAATGCCTAAAAATATGATTCTTTAAGTCATCAACATCTATTATTATTGTTTTAATACATGCTGATACAGTAAAAGTTATAAGTAAGTTTTTACTGTTAGCGTTATAATGTTCCATTTCGACGCTGGAATCTGCTAATAATACCGACACTGAAAGGAAAAGTATCTAAGAACACAATATACTGAAACATTTATCAGCAACAAATAAATTTGGGGTAGGATTTGGGCCAAAACGGGACAGGAAAATGGGCTAACTCATCGAATGGGCTTTTGGCGGGAAAAATGAATAGTGTAAAACGGTGCCGTTTTTTTGGTTGGTCCACACCCTGCCCACACAAACAACACTTCATTATAAAAAAAAAAATTGCATTTTTACGGAGCACTAAACAGTCTCATATAATCGGTCTCTGCAACGTTGGTCAATCAAAGAATCTAAGAACACAATATACTGAAACATTTATCAGCAACAAATAAAGTTTGAGGCTCAGATAGGGAACAAATCGAGAGTGGATACATCCGGCATGGCTGCAAACCTAATAGGTTGCCCCGCCAAGTTCCGGACAATCTCAACTTCAACCGATCTAATGGTAACTCATCACAGACTGAATGATTTTCTTATACTAATTCTTTCACACACAACCCGCATACCAGAATCTTCCAAAACATTTACACAGGCACATACAGTCAAATCAGATCATGAAAACGTGAGCAAAGCAAGCAGTAACAAATATGACATTACCAATGGATCAGGACAACATACATAAGAAAATACACGCAAGGATCAAGAAAGCACGCTGTCAGCAAACCATGGGGCAATGATCTTAGCCTTAATTTACGTTGGCTAATATATGGAATTTCTTCAGGTTTAGTTCCATTCGTGATTACAAACACAGATAAAAACAGTTTCATGAATAGGCGAGACATGGCGGTATTGCAGGAAATTATACATATTGAATGACAGAAATAAATGTAGTAATTCATTGCAATAACTTACTTAATCATTAAAACCAATGAAACCCATTGTCTAAATAACCAAATAAACCACAATTTTTGAGTCTTTATCAATAAAGATCTGATCTTTTCAATATTAAATTGAAAATGAACCACTAACCATCTTTGACCAATAAGTCAATTGAGTTAATAAAGCACATATTTTTAACAAAGATAAGCAAAACCCATGTACCAAATCAACTAAAAAAAATGCAAGCAAGATCCAAACCTGTGGAAGTAAAACTGAATGAAGAAAGCAATATAGCAACACCAATGGTAGAAGAGTCCAATAAGGCAATAACAATATTTGTATCAGTTGTTGGTTGCATTGTTACGGATAAGTGTAGACGTTTGATCATTAACTCTCCAAACTTGTTTGATGCATTTGTAATGTACATGTTCTTTGCTGGGATTGAAACCTACATGAAAAGAAATAAAAGTCCAGAAATTAGTTCTAGATCAGCAAGAATTTGAATCAAATGAAAGAACTTTGGAGGTCCACGTACCTTATATTGAAACTTTATCAGTTTCATTGTCGTAGAATACGTTTTGATAGGTTTGTGTACAAACAAAGAGCAACCTCGCATATGTTGTAGTGTATAAGTAGCATTGAGAAATGATTCCAAAATCCAAGTATGGCCTGCAATCTGAGACCCAAATTCCTGGGCTGTATCCTCTGCTGCAGCTAATCTTTAGGCCACATTTCCTGCATCATTTGCAGGATCATCGATTGGGGTCATAAAAAATCATTAGCTAATTCGTTTATATCTAAAGCTTCGGCGTATTTCCAAATCATAGTTTCCTACAGCAAAACATACTTAATCTTTACTTTCTCTGTTTGTAGCTGTTCATCAATAGGGGTGATAAAGATCTTTACCTAACTTTTCTGAGCACAAACACACGATAAACAAACTACATATTTTGTGTTCGAGTGTCTGTTATATAATATTTTGAAAAGTAATTTAAGCATACATATAATATAAGGCCAGAAGAATAAGGTTATAAGATTACCTATCTTCTAATAAGATAGCTACTGTGACCAAATGAAAAATAGCAAATACACTATGCACATTTTACTTTTCAAATATTCGCTGCATACAATTTAGCTTTCAAGTCTTCTATTGGGCTGCTTTAATTATGTCATCATGTGCCTAAGAGCATGGTTCGGGCGACCTAACCTGTCCCAACTGGAAATCCAAAATGAAAGGTATCCTCAGCAAACCTGTAAACAGTGATAAAGTAAATGAGTATAAAAACACTGAATAATGACAGGTTTATAAAAATAGACTACGAAATGATGAAGCTAAGAAGAGTTAGGTAACCAAACCTCCAAAGGTATGAGCATTGTTTGGCGACGCACCTTGAATCAGTGCAGTCCCTACTGGCTGGGAATCTTGACTATCCGCAACACCTTTAGACGTAATCTGGAATTTGCCACTGCCTGGATAACAAACAAAAGGTTCAAATACTTATGTAGCTTAATCAAATTTCGGATAGCGAAAAAATTTACCAGAACAGTGTGTGATCGTAGAGATTGCTGCTCTGTTTAAGTTCCTGTAGATCCATTATCCGACTCGTCCAACCTGTCCAGAAAACAAACTCAAGTTAAACCATTACTTGCATCATATCATACAATAGCAAAAAATGAGAAAGGGTCAGAAGTCGGCCAAGTCTTTTTTTAACACATTCAACCTCATAAATGACAAATCGTTATATAACCTGCTCGCCTCTGTCGACGCCGAATACTTGTAGCGGGTTGCAGAAATCGACTTCGAGAGGGCGTGGCAGCTACAACCAACAGTAAAAGAACAACAAAACTCAAAACATTAATATCATCTGGTCTGTAAAATTACTATTAGCATGTGCATCAAACACAGAAACTAATAAAAGTTATACTAACCGGTGGCAGTTTCTGGCATTACATACGCCGTTTGGGCTGAGTTCACAGACTGCAAGTCTTATGAAATAGTGCCCTGAAAGAAGTCCCAATTGTTGGGACCATACGCCGAGACAGCGAATGCATGTTGTTGGGCAACTGATGTGGTAAAGACCAGAAGCTACGCGAAAATTTTCATTGGATCTCGGTTGTTGTTAACAGCGATGGCTATTCATTTAAGTCTTCGGGTAGCACCACAGCCATACCTCCAAGTTGTTGATCTTGCCAAACCACCATACAACTAATTAGTTATTTAGTCTTTAAAAACATTACAACTACCCAAGTAGTCAAACAACCAATTAGTTGTTTAGTCATTAAAGCATCAGAACTTGCCAAAGGACCAAACAGCTAATAATTTATTTTTTGCGATATTAAACAGCAGAAGCACCCTCAAATGTTGGAATTTGTTTAGCATTCTTAAAAAAATACAGTCGCAAAGACCCCTTAATTTAACATACAGACCCAAACACCCCCTTAGTGCATAATTGTTTTAAAATAGAGTCTCAAACACCCCCCTCAATCTAACAAAAAAAATGATCATACTATAACATTACATGTAAATTAATTTCCGTTCATAGTTGACAAAAAGATGATTATACAGTTTGAAGATATTCTTTTATAGAATATAACACCCCTTGCATACAACCGAAAAGATTATTTGTTCACAGGCATCAAAAAGTAATCATTTGAAGCTAGTGATATATAATTTAAACATCCCATGTTAATCATTATCGTTAGAGGATATCTAATGTTGTAAATGAATAGAATATACCTTATTAGACCTAAGCATCTCCAAAGTCTGTGGAACGCCATCTTTATTTGGTCCTCTAACAAAGATGTTTCACTTCCTTTAAAAATTGCAAAACAATAAACTCAATAGTGATAAAATCATTCTGGTGATAAAGTGTTACAGCAAAGAATAACAAAATGACTAATTCATCGATTAATTTATACCTTCGAAACTATTGTTCCTCGTCAAGACTTTCATTATATATTCTTCAAGATTGATACCCTAAAAAGAAAAGAACAAAAATACTAACTGATAGAAATCACTATAAATTAAAAATAAAAATTACCTTAGATTAAGTAACTAAAAAGATACCTCCGATGATGATGCCGTAGACGTTGAGCTTTTTCTGGTGTTAAATCATGTGTGCATACAAAACCCATTGTATGCAAATGTTGACTGCTTTTAAAATCATGTCTGCATGCTTGCGTTATAAGCAAGATGCTTCAGCATCAGCAATAAGCTCTACTTGTTTGATCTGCGTAAAATGAGTAGAGAAAGTCAGCAACTTTCATACGCTTCGTTAATGCAGTGATGAAATAGCATGTACATATTTCAGAAGGGTGTTATCATTGCTACTTCTATTGTGGCAAACTCTTGAAATTTAAAACAATCGATAATATCATAGGATCCAAATGAGCCGTATATGATCACTTTTATAAACTCGATAATTGCATATTTTTTGTTTAGAAAAGGCCAGTATACAATTTGAGCACTCAGTTAAGCATAAAACTCAAACTATGCCGAAACAGTTGGAAAGGGTTGTTTGACATCTGTTTCAACTTCATTAGCTAACTTTCGTCAGTCTATATGATGATCAACTTCATTAAGATAACATGAACATCATGATCATCAAATTTCTGTTGCATATGATAGTTAAAAAAAAATAACATGATGCTTAACTTCCGATTCTAAAAGGAAACCCTTTTTTGTTCATCAATTCCCCATTATCGAGCCGATTATTTTTCCTATAACAAAAGAACAACACATAATGATCTAAAACCCAAAACTCATCATGAAAATCACAAAACTCAAATTTTGAGCTAACCTTTTAACTAAAATCAGTAAATGATCATATATGAGACTTTTAATTGAAAACTGAAAATGGGTAGTCAGTTTCTTAACTTCAAGGTAAACCCATATTCCAAAATCACTCATATCACATTATGTCAATCTTAACCCTAAATCTAAGCAGTTAGGAGAACTTACCACAAACCTAATCTTGTCAAGCAATTTATCAAACACATGGTAGGCATCAAATCCACCAAAGATATTAATAACAAAAGTCAATCCCAAAATCATAAGTAAACCCTTAGTTTCATGTTTTTTTTTCACAAATCATCAAAAACCCACAAACCATATCAATAATCGGCACAAAAAAATCAAGGAACTCAAACGACAATCAGAGAGCATACCTTTTTTGACGCTATACTTTTCTTGCAGATGTGTGTCGATGATCCTGGAAGATTTGAGAAGATAGATCCGGAAGTATGATGATATAATAATAGAGGGTGGCTTATATTCTGGGTTGGGTTACCGCCGGCCGGCCACAAAGAGCAGGCCAAATAGCCCAAAAATAGCCCAAGAAAATTGGCGGGAAAAATGAATAGTAGAAAACGGCGCCATTTTTTTCGTGCTTTAATAAAACTTATAATGGGTGTGTTTCTAATGGCTACTCCGGTTTTGATAAAATATTTACACTATTGGCTTGAAAATATTTAAAAATAATAATGAAGCCCATGTGTATTTTAGCCCAATTTTAATGTGTAAGCATAAAAACGATTTTTTAACAATTATTTGACAAATATAGAAAGATTTTAGGTTTTTTTATAATTAAAAACCTTTTTAAAAATTCAAATTGTAAAAAATATTACCTAAAAAGGTATGATTTGATTTTTTTGAAATGGAAAAGTCCCCACTAGGGGTTTTGTTTTATTATATAAAAGTATTCTATGCAAACTTTTAAGCTATAAGAAAAGAGAAAAAGGATGCATGATTATTAAGCAAAACATGATAAAAGATGATTTGCACACATTAGGTTTTGATTTGCACAATCTATAGTGTACAATTAGTTAAAGCATAATGTATACAGAGTGCAACTGTTTTGTTGGGTCAAAAATTGACCCAATTGGCCCTGACAAGTTTTGAAAATAAAATAACCTAACTTACTAAATAAAATAGTGAGGGTGTGTTTGATTACCACTTAATAAGATGATTCAGCACTTATTAGTCAAAACTTAATCGGTCAGAGTGTTTGGATGGAAAAAAATTAGCCAATGGATCATTAATATGGCAATGACCGATTATGAGTGACAAGCAATGCAAAATCATTATGTTAGTGCAAATATTACGATATTTAAACTAAACGATTTCTTCGGTTTTAATAATGACAAACATGTAACTTGTAATGCATAACGTAAAATGCGCAAGTTACTTGTAAACACAACTCATCAATGCATACTTACTTCAACATCTCTCGACGTCTCAAGTATGCTTCAACAGAGTCGTAGATTTCTATCCCGACGTAAATCACTCAAGGTATGAATAAACAAATTTAAACTTCACGGATGATCAAAGAAATTAATTTTTTTGTTCTAAACTTCAAATTTTTATAAATGTGACAAAATATCTTTTTAAATATATATTTTACAAGTTATTTTTGGATTACAAAGAAATGTTTTATTTGGGAAAATTATTTCAAAAATCCCAACAGCTATTTCCCCCCAAAACAGCTCCAAACATTCCCAAATAAACCTTCCACACTAAAAATAAATGAATGAGCATTTTTGTCCCCTACGGTACCACTAAAGGACCGACGGTACCACTAAATTTAGTGGTGCCGTCTGAAAATTAGTGGTACCGTCTGTCTGTAACGGCTAGTTTTTCCTTTGCCTATAAATAGTGGACCATTTTACACTTTCAAATTAATTTTTTCAGTATGTTTTCTCTGGTCTAATCCCTTCTTAGCTAGATCACTTTCTTTGATCATTTAGAGAGTTTTTCTTTTGTTTAAGAGTGATTCTTTCATCCAACCAAAGATCACCTTCATTCATCTATTAGTCCAGGAGAAGAACACAAAGTATCAAGAAGATACAAGGCGTTAGAGTCACTGTGTAGTGCACTTGCATTACTAGTTGTTTACTTGTTGTATCTAGACATACATCAAGTTGTCACTGTCTTGTTTAGTCATCTTGTGTGGATCATTGTGATCTTGTAGAGATCGGGGAGATCTTGTGTAGCTTGTGTTGATAGTGAGTAGATCGGGTAGATCGTGTGAAGATAGGGTTGATCGTGTAGATCGTGAGGATCGGGTAGATCGTGAGTAGATCGGGTAGACCGAGTGTAGATCACGTGGCTCTTGTAGCTTGTGTGATTTGTGAGGATCGGGTAGATCGTGAGTGAGATTGGTACTAGCTAGATTAGTACTCGACATCTAGCTTAGTGTCGGAAAATAATGTAAGCGACGCGGTTTATGTGTTTAGGCCTTAAAACACAAGGTTTGTTATGTTGGGCCATAAAACATAACGGGTTTGGTTGTACCCGAAGAAGAACTCGACATCTAGCTTAGTCTCGGAAAATATTATAAGCAATGTTGTATGGTTTTCTCCGCCGAGAAGGGAGCTTGTTGATTAGTGGAGTAACTCTCGAGTTGGGTACTCGGGGAGTGGAGTAGGGCGAAGAGGAGCTTCGTGACCAAACCACTATAAATCTTCGTGTCCGGTTTGCGCTTTCTTTACTTATCTCTTTACGTTTATTCTTGCATTTACCGCTTTACATTTATACTTTGCATTGCATTTATATTTGTGTGGTTTGTTGCTTATATCATGTTAGTTGTGTTTGTGTCATGGCATGTTATTACTAATATGTCTAAGTTTGTGTTAATGTGACATGCCTTACTTGTTGCTTTATATTATCTCTAGTTCTTGTAAGACTAGTGTTGACACTTTTCATATTATGTCACACTTTATCGGGTGTTTGATACAAAAGTTTTTAAGTTTTTAAATGGAAACGTATTCACCGCCCCCCCCTACGGTTTCCACAATTGGTATCAGAGTCAGGTCGCTCAAATTTTTAAAACAAATGGTTTTCAAAATTGAGTACGATCCATGTATCAAATTACTCATGAAGGGGAATATAATATGAAAAGTATTTATGTGCTTAATACTTACAAGTTTTGTTGTTAAGTATACTTTGTCATACTAGCTTAAAAGTTTTCTTAAACAAATAAAATAAAAGAGTTTGTAAGTGTCCGGTCATGTCTTTTGAACGAGTCGTTTTGAAAGGATCGTTTGGGCAACTCTTTGTTTTATAGTAAATATATGTTTGTAAATGTTTTTCTTAGTCCTAAACATGAAAATGTTACTTAACATATTCTACATGTTCGGTATCTAGTTTACGAAGTTTTACATCTCTTCGTTACGTCGAAACAAAAACTCAGTCTGAGACAGGACTGTAACAACAGTGGACGGTACCACTAAATATAGGACAATACCGTGGGGTATTTAAAGGTACCATGCATGTGTCTGTCTGTTTTCAGAATTGGGTTATTTTCATAAATTCGTATAAAATCAACCGTAAGTCCGTAGGAGTTGTGCCATCTATCGTTTTAAACGTAATTAAGTCTATTTTCTTTTAAAAAATATCTTTATGAATTGTTTCTAAGTGAAAATATATTAGAGTCCTTGATTTGTAGCGAAAAATCCTTTTAATTATGCCGTTTGCGCAAATTTTTGGCCAAAATGAAAAAGGGCGTTTCAACTTTTGAACATTGATGTATTTTCGAAGTAACTTGGTAAAAATCTTGAAAATGGGGAGGAAAAAATTCATTTGAAAGAAAATAAATAAAATCAAACAAGGTATACATTCTTATGATCGGGTTTGCATCTTTCAAGCATTTTATAGGCGCATGCATTTTGGTCTTTGTAACGTACCAACAACCTTTCAAAGGTGCATGATTGCTATTTTTCAAGATATGTTCGAAACCTCCATGGAAGTTTTCATGGATGATTTCTCGGTATTTGGAGACTCATTCGAGTCATGCCTTTCAAATCTTGATAAAATGCTTGAAAGATGCAAAACCGCTCATCTCGTGCTAAATTGGGAAAAATGTCACTTTATGGTGACAGAAGGCATTGTTCTTGGTCACAAGATTTCCAGCAAAGGAATCAAAGTTGACAAAGCAAAAATAGATGCTATTGCCAAATTACTACCCCCGACTAACGTCAAAGGCGTTAGGAGTTTTTTTGGGGCATGCGGGATTTTATCGCAGATTAATCAAAGACTTTTCAAAAATCTCTCGTCCCATGACGAAGCTTCTTGAGAATGATTCAGTCTTTGATTTCAATGAAGAATGTATCAAGGCATTCGAAATGCTTAAAGATAAGTTAACAAATGCACCAATTATGGTTTCACCAAATTGGTCATTACCGTTCGAACTTATGTGTGATGCAAGTGATTTTGCCGTTGGAGCAGTTTTAGGAAAACGAGATGGAAAACATTTTCGTCCTATTTACTTCGCTAGCAAAACCTTGAATAGTGCTCAACAAAACTACACGGTCACTGAAAAAGAACTTTTGGCTGTAGTTTTTGCATTTGACAAGTTTCGTTCTCGTATTCACCGATCACTCAGCTCTAAAATATCTGTTTGCCAAACAAGTTGCCAAACCAAGTCTTATCCGATGGATTTTAATGCTTCAAGAATTTGACATTGAAATCCAAAATAAGAAAGGCGCGGAAAATGTCGCAGCAGATCATTTGTCTCGATTAGAAAATCCTAATTTAGATGAATTCGGTGAAGATAAGATTGACGATAATTTTCCTGATGAAACTCTTATGGGAATTGAGAGCGAAGAAGAAGTTCTATGGTTTGCAGATTTTGCAAATTATTTAGTTGGAGTAGTGTTACAAAAAGGTCCAAGTCATACTCAGCGTAGTAAATTTTTCGCAGACCTAAAACACTATTTCTGGGATGAACCGTATCTGTTTAAAATGTGTCCCTATGGGATAATTAGAAGATGCGTATACGGTTTCAAAACCCGGAAAATTCTCGACGAATGTCATCACGGCCCAACTGGAGGACATTATGGTCCGTCCACTACCGTGAAAAAAGTCTTCGATGCCGGTTTTTATTGGCCGAAAATTTTCAAAGAAGCTCATACGCTTGTGCAGAATTGTGATGCTTACCAAAAGTCTGGTAGTCTTTCTCGTAGAGACGAAATGTCAGAAAATAGCATCCAAGTTTCTGAAATCTTTGATATATGGGGAATTGACTTCATGGGTCCTTTTTCTAAATCTCATAAGTTCGAATACATCCTCGTTGCTATTGACTATGTTTCCAAATGGCCAGAAGCAGAAGCTTTACCCAAAAACGATGCACGAGTGGTTGTAAATTTTCTGAAAAAGCTTTTCTCCCGATTTGGAATTCCAAGAGTACTCACTTCTGCAACCATCAAATGGAGAAAGCCATGAAACGATAAAGTGTCCACCATCGTTTCGCCAGAGCATACCATCCTCAAACCAGTGGTCAAGTTGAAAATACCAACAGAGCTTTAAAGAGAATACTTGAAAAAACGGTTAAGGACAATCCTTCCATTTGGTCAAAGAAACTCGATGATGCTTTGTGGGCATTTAGAACGGCATACAAAACTCCAATTGGCACAACTCCATATAGACTCATATATGGTAAAACTTGTCATTTGCCGTTTGAAATCGAACACCGTGCATACTGGGCATTGAGGCAATGCAACCCCGATCTAAAAATCGCTGGAGAAAAACGATTCTTGCAATTGCATGAACTCGATGAGTTAAGAGTCCAAGCGTATGAAAATTCCAGGTTGTAAAAAGCTCGAAGAAAAGCGTACCATGATAAAAAAAAAAAAAAAAAAACTCAGAATCCGGAAAGAATTCAAAGCCAGAGACAAAGTACTTTTGTTCAATTCTAAGTACAAATTCAAAGCTCCTAAACTAAGAACCAAATGGTATGGTCCATTCGTGGTACAACATGTTTTTCCATTCGGATATGTTGAGTTATACGACAAACACGGTGGAAGTTTCATTGTTAATGGACACCGTATCAAGATTTATCATGATGAGGAGCAACTGAATGAATTGTTAAGTGAGGAAATTCCACTTGAGCTTCTCGACAAAAAGAAAAACACTGCTATTCCGTTCATGGCACCTTTTGTAGCGGATTATAAAAAAGTCATACCATGGGCTGTGGAAACAGGATTCATCTGGGATGTCCTTCCAAGAGCCTGCGATACCGCAAAGTTACATGATATTGATAAAACCGGAAAAGGGATAGTGAAAGGAAATGTGGTTTACATTCCCAAGAATGCGGGAAGGAAATCGAAGCATAAACCACGAAAATGAGGAAGATCGAGTCTGGCTGATGACTCATTAATAAATTAAGCGCTTCTCGGGAGGCAACCCGTGTGTTTTTAATTGTTTGTTTATTTTTTTGCCCCATTGGTTTAACCATAAGTGTGGGGGCATCGCATTATAAAACCAAAAATCCAAAAATATTTTGCTTTTTGTGTGTTTGTTTTTCTGTATATAAAGATTACTACAGGTTATGACACTTGATCACAAAGATGTGGAATTGGTCGATCTCACAACCTCATTTGAAGCTCGATCACGATTCCAAGGCTCAAGCAGTATCATTCCTCTTATGTTCCATTTCCCTATTTTTATGGTTCATCGTTCTTTACATTGAGGACAATGTCAAACTTAAGTGTGTGTGTGTGTGTGGGGGGGGGGGGGGGGGGAGATAGGAAAATGAAACTAGATTTTTAAATTTTCTATATTTTTTAGCCTAGGTTTTAAATTGTTTGCCCTTGTGATCTAGTTGTTCTTGCACATATAGGATAATTGATATTAGAATAACTAGATCAATCCACTGATAAAATCTGTCATTTTGAAAATTCGAGATGTGTCCCGATTAACATTGCAATCCATTTTTGGGATCGATAATAATGCTAGCACAATTATAGCCCTATTCCACCAAAATTTGTGAGGATTTGAGCCTATTTTTATATAGCGTACATCTTTTATGCTTGAATTGTTTGCTATGAGTGTGCCGGTGATTTAATTTATTCTAGAACTTGTACTAGTAAATCATTACCAGACCGGAGTGAGATCACATTCGTGTGATAAAAGTGTATTCGCGTGATAAGAGGCAACTCTAGGATTCAACCAAATGGCCTTCCATTTACATATAATGATATATCAGCTAATCACATCGGTTAGTTAACCACCATATGGACCCGTTTGTTAGTACTCATTTTTAGTGCTAGATACCATTAGTACACCTGATGAGCCATTCTTTTTCTTTTGATTACATCCAGAAAAATACAAAAATATTTTACAATTTTTAGCCTTAACCTTACCCATAGTCAAGTCTTGGTTGGTTACTAGCTACTTGTAAAGATGGTTGTTATGTGGGAAATCCTTGAATTTTGGAGAAAGTTGTGAACTCCATGATAATCTCATGGAAGATCTATTGTAATTATGATCGATGGCCGAAATATGTGGCCAATAATATATATATATATATATATATATATATATATATATATATATATATATATATATATATATATATACATACTAGATTTCGAAGCCCGCCCGATGGGCGGGCATGACTTATAATTATTCTTTTGATGGTATTAGTTAACGGGAATTAATTTTTATGGTAGAATCTCTCTCACTTACTTTCGAAGCCCGCTGATTATCGTTGGAAAAAGTAAGTTAACAAAAAAAGATATAAACATACTAAATTATATATTGAATGGATTAAGAACGAAAAAATATACTTTTATCAAATATCAGAGAAAATATAAAGCTTTACAACCTTCATGTTTACAAACTTATTCCCATGAATATTAAAAAGTAAAAGTAAAGTAACTCCCAATACCATCTTCCACGGGTTATGGGTCCCAATACCGTCGAGACGGTGTATGGGGGAGGTTGAGACGTAGACAGCCTTACCCCTACCTAAGGTAGAGAGGCTGCTTCCGGTTCTACCAAAGGTAGAAAAGGACCTCCGGCCTTTTGTAAGGAGTGAGGATTGAACCCTTGACCTCTTGGTTGAGAGGCAAGGGGTTTTCCAACTGATCCAACCCTACTTGTTCATTCCCATGAATATTGCGTTTGCTAAATCGTAGAAGAGCCATGACGTATGATTGACACCTTCATTCTAGATTCTATCATAGTGTAATACCTCTTTTTGAATAGGCATGACATTCATGAAGTAATATTAAATCGTCCTTGATGTTGAGGTCGATTTAGTACCTAAAATTATAGCAAAACTTCTATCATGTCCCATATCCTATGTAATTTGAGATGTAGATTAATCATAGATGAGCTTCAAGAAGCTTGATATCAACTTACATCTAGAAAACTAACAAAATATTCCCTATCCAAGGCGCTTGTGTTGTCGACATTAGGCTTTGCTCTTGTAACGACATGTACACACACCGAGTCTGGTCCGGTAACTTCTTCTGTATAACCATCCTATGTAGTTGGAAAAAAAAACACTTTATAACATTACACACTATTTAAGTTAAGGATCACAACACAATAAAACTATCATGTGTTTATTTGTGTTTAAGCACAGCTCAAGTTACCTTACATATCCCTGTACCGTTCTCACGAAGGCAAAATGGATCACGAATGCCTATTTGAACATGGCCGCTATGAACTCCATTTTTAGCCAAATCGAACTTTGGGATCTATTGTCCATTAAATATAGTATTTGAGCCATCTGATATCCCATAAGGCTGGTTAAATGTAATCACAGTGATGTTAATGTACTCCATTTCCGCAAACTCATTTTCTTCGTCCCCATTGTGTATGCTACGTATAGCTGATGTTGCAACACCCGACATAAATGAATCCCACATAAAGTAACTCTACAAAACATCAAATATGTTAGTTATTAAAAGATGTTTTAGTGTCTCATTTGAGTCATTTTTTAACATTAAAGTTCCTATAACCACCTAACTGACGTTGTTATTTTGATAGAAATGTTTAAATTATGCAATAATCAAACAAATATAGATGTAAGTCAATATTTAGGCAAAAAAAATTGATCAAAAACTTATATTATACCGTAAAGAATTGATCATCAAACCAAGTATCACGAGTCATCTTCAAAGACTTAAAAATGTATTGTGCCTCATACGTCCGTTGATTCTTATCAAACGTTTCAAAAAACTATTTAGTAATGGGAATGGTATTCGTTGCATCTAATTCGACAAGAGTGATAGTTATCCCCGAATGAATAACCTGAAAAAAATTGAGTTAAAACAACAAAAATCATATAGCTAATGGCATTTTTGTTTATCATCAAGTTCATTACCTGGTATGCCGCAAAAGGATCACCAAAGAAGTTAAACTCAGTGTACGGGTTACTTCTAAAGGTTGTGAACATATTACCATGGTTACCACACTGTTGAGGTATGCAAGATGAGGTTGCATTTTTAGGACAACAACCAGTTGGATTTTTTGATCTCACACCACCACCCATGATGTAAATATGCTTAATATTTTTCTTCAAATGTGGATTTGTCATAAGGAAAATGCCCAAGTTTGTATGTATTCCTGTTATGAATACATTAATAGGACCTTTTGATATCGCCTTGATTAGCACTTGTTGTGAAGTTGGTTGTCTAAGAGGTGAGTATCGTCGACTTCCCTAGCATATACATATTGAAACCACATAAAATGCTTGCAAAATAAGCTCAACAAACATAACCAACTTTTCGTTCACAAGTAGTCACTATTTACAAATATGCAAATACAACTAACAACCAATGACTTATATAAACAGGCTATACATGCTAACAGATGCTTATGAAGTATGGCCAACTACCAGGACCAAATTCAATACTGGACCATTTTCGTCCTGTGTCATCTCATACCATTTGCAAACGAAAATCTAGCATGCACTAAGTTATCGATAATTATAAACCTGGTCAATAATAGGAAGATAGCCACCAACATTTGGTTGTATTGTACCATTTGCAAGTATTCCACCATCACCTCCTACACCAACGTCAATATCATCTCGACCCATCATGTAAAGAATATCGTATATTTTATTTACCGCGTGCCCGGCATTTGTCCATGAATTTGTATTTATTGTTATTGCCTGCACACGCATATGATCAAATTTTAAAATGAAAAATTGTCTTGAATTAGTCGATTCAGATATTACGAATATGGTCATAATTAACGACTATATTTCTGACCATGTTATTATGTGAATAAAAATCTACTCAAAAGAAAAAAAACAATAACATTTGATTGAATGAAACGCGTGCGTGTCATTCGAAGATGACACACCCATCTGTTTTAGATCATTGAATATATCAGAAGGTGAGGTAACTTTCTGAGATTAAAAAAAAATATGTATAAAATAAACAGGCTAGACATGCTAACAGATGCTTATGAAGTCTGGGCAACTACCAGGACCAAATTCAATACTGGACCATTTTCGTCCTGTGTCATCTCATACCATTTGTAAACGAAAATCTAGCATGCATTAAGTTATCGATAATTATAAACCTGGTCAATAATAGGAAGATAGCCACCAACGTTTGGTTGTATTGTACCATTTGCAAATATTCCACCATCACCTCCTACACCAACGTCAATATCATCGCTGAACGAAGTAACTCAGGCATATCTACAGGTAAAAGAAAAGATCAGTGCTTATATTTAGCTAATTTTAAGTTTATTTAGGATGAATTTATACCTAAAACTGCAGCTTTACTAACATCTTCATGAAAATAAATTTTAAGAGGCGGTACTAATATTGGAGCAACCTGTTTATTTATTTAGCTTTTATACTTAGTAAGTGACTTATGGAGTCTCAAACGACACTGTCATCAAATACAAAGAAAGTGCTTAATACATGTTAATTGCAGGGGAGGATAATACTCACTGAACATCGAGAGCAACTGAGAGCTGACTGTGATGTTCACATAAAAGACCAAAAGAATTCCACAGTTCCCGAGAATCGTTAACCTCTACTACCTGTAAACCACAACTGATAAATGAGTATATTAAACAAAATTGGTCGACTAAGAATAAGAGATCACTCACCGAGCCATCAGAAGAACTAATCGTGGCATCACCATCATCAGACTTCACCAGAGGAATCCTAAGCCACAACTTCAGAATAGAAACGAAGCATCAGTATATAAAAAACAGGAATGAGAACGTTGATGTGTAAATATAACCACAAAGAGCAGTTTTTTTTAAGTGTTAGATTGGTTTTCAGAATATGTAATCCTTTTCTTTTTTGCTTTAGATTCAACTATTTGCCAATGATATTCTCCTGTTGATTTCTTCACAAGTGACTTTAATTATTTTATCTAACTAACAGCTTTTTAGTACACAAAAGATTATTAGTATGTAAAATGAACAACATCACTGATATTAAACAAAATACTTATTCGTATATTTTACTATGTATCACCATATTTCCAGTATCAGATAAGTGGTGTTGATGTTTGCAATTTTGATAATTGAACTTCTTAAAGGGCTGTTTGGGAATTCTTATTACCCGTGCATTTGTTATCTTTCTCAAACATGAACCACCTCCAATGGAGGCATATGATTCTTTAGTTTTCCGTGCCCGTAGTACAGATATAAGTTTTCCCAAAGGACGTTGTAGGAAACGAAACAACTT
>CP139505.1:183457535-183531909 GCA_021014915.2 Artemisia tridentata subsp. tridentata
GCAAGTATCAATCTTATGTCATACTCATTGTATGCGAAGCTTTCAATCGATACGTTGAAACCCACAAGAATGAGTATACGCTTAGCAAATCATACTATCCAATATCCAGTTGGAGTAGCTGAAAACATGCTTGTTCAAGTTGGGCAATTCATTTTTCCTGTTGATTTTGTGATCCTCGAGATGGAGGAAGATAGCAAAGTTCCATTGATTCTAGGAAGACCTTTCCTAAACACAGCAGATGCTATCATTCGAGTGAAAAATAAAGAACTCAACCTTGGAGTTGGGGATGAAAGAATCTCTTTTTCGATTAATCAAGCCATGAAATATTCTCATGCAAATGATGATACTTGTTATAGCATTGATGTTATCGATGAAATAACAGAAGAAACATTTGATAAGTTGCTTGACGAAAGAATTAAGACTCATAAAACGTCTGGACAAATCAGTGATGAAGATCTCGACAGAGAATTCGCTGAATTTATGCAGATAGATACCGAAGAAATTTATGAAGAAGAAAATACCAACTTTGAGGAGTTGGAATTCAATGATGATATGAAAATCAAAACCTCAATTGAAGATCCGCTAGTGGATCTAGTCTTGAAACCTCTTCCTGATCATCTGGAATATGCATTTTTGGAAGAAAATTCTCTTCTTCCAGTTGTCATATCTTCAGCACTCAAACCCGATGAAAAAGAACGTCTTGTTTCTACACTTAAAAAGCATAAAGAAGCTTTCGCCTGGAAAACTTCTGACATTCGTGGAATAAGTCCAAACTTTTGCAAACACAAAATAAATATTGAAAATGATTCGAAACCCGTTGTTCAAAGACAACAAAGACTCAACCCAAATATGAAGGAGGTTGTTAAGAAAGAAATAATCAAACTTCTTGACGCTGGAATTATTTATCCCATTGAGGATAGTTCATGGGTGAGTCCTGTTCACTGTGTTCCTAAGAAAGGAGGAACAACTATCGTGACTAATGAACGTAATGAACTTGTTCCTACCAGAACCATAACTGGTTGGCGAGTGTGCATTGATTATCGCAAATTAAATGACGCCACCAGGAAAGATGTTAGGAATTAAACTTTGAGTTGATATGGACAAAAGATAAAAGATGAAGGACTAAAGATGACAAAGGATGGAACTTCATAGAAAGAAAAGATTACAGCAAATCTTTTATTATTCTAGGAATATTCTTTGTAAACCCTAGGTATCTCTAGTATATAAAGAGATACAGGGTATTGGTTTTTATATGTGTGTGTCAATAATGTAGTCGACTAAAAGGTATAGGTCGGGTTCTAGGCATCAAGTTCCCACAATGGATGCCTAGGTTTGGTGTTTTGTATGGTTAGAGTAGAGATGATGACGAGGAAAATCTTAGCAATAATAATGATGATAGTTTGATTATTCCGCTGCGTACAATATGTTTTGTTCATTATTATTGTGTTAATCCCTACATGAGGTCTAAACAACCTCGAGCTTAAACGATCCAACAGTGGTATCAGAGACTAGGGGCTTGTGATCGTGGGATTAAACAAGGTTTTCTGTCGATGTGGAGCAGATCTGTTGAAGGTTCGCTGGTCCTTATGATTGTTTAAGGTACTCGTATTTATTTATTTTTATCGCTACGAACAGATCTAATTAATTGGTGGAGCGATATCCATTGTTTTTGGAATCACGTGGTCCGTTGTTTGTTGTTTTTACAAGTGAATGTGTATTACTCATTGGATACCTCGTACCACATTAAATTGATTGCTGCTATGAGCTTTATTGAATTTCAAAGTGGGTCGGTGAGTAATTAATTTGTCGAATGATTAAATGTGGGGCTGTTGACTTGTGACGCAAATATTTATTGAAGATTGGCTCTCTGTTTATTGCTTGTGGGTATTCAATTAACGTGTCAGTTATTAACTGCTGTCGATTGGTTAATTCATTACTGTGGGATTGATTTAATTGGTTGATGCGTTCAGTCAAGGAAACGTTTTTGTGGAAGATTACTTACTTCGATTAATGGGATCAGTATGGTTTTCGCTTGTTGATTGGCTTATCATTTGAGATTCGTTTTTGGTAGCTGATGGTATTGATATGGGTTACTGATCTGATGGTTATTGGTTTAACAGTTTCTCCTGCTCACTTTAAAAAAATTGGTACTGCTCTTGATTTATACATAGCAGTTTGTACTGCTGGCTTCACCAGTTAGTACTGTTCGGTTAACAGTTAGTACTGCTTGGTTTTCGCGTTAGTACTGCTCGACAACAGTTTGTACTGCTAGCTTTGGAGGATGAACAGTTTATACTGCTGTTTATAAACTTTGTACTGCTGTTTGGTACTGCTAGAGCATGGAAGTCTAAAAGTGAGGGGAAGCATATTCAGTTGATTTTGGAGATTGGGCACACACACAGGGGAAGTAACACACACACAGACAATGTTTGGATTTGATTTTGGTTTTAAATGGCTCGAATTTATCTTATTTATTGGTGATGAAGATTGGTTATTACTTATTTGACGGTGAAGTGGAATTTTTCAAGATTGTGTTCTTATTATATCTTAAGGTGGGGTTAGCACTTTAAAGATAACTTATTCGTTCGTTCAAGACTACAAATTGGCAAAACACTTGAAGGAGTTACGTTATTGTGCTCAGTGATTTTTGTCAGGAGATTGCGATCTCCTTATAAGACACAAGGTTGGTTTATTCTACTTCAGCATCGGATGGGTAATGGTTAGTTTTCTTCTTCAATACATCGAGGTTATGCTACATCGAGGTGAAGGTTTTTCTACTGCTAGTTGGTATTCCTACGGCTGGTTTTGATTTCTACTGTTTCAAGTTCATTTATAGTGCGGAAAACTTAATGGTGGGTAATTTGAAACATTGGAATGATGGATTGGACGTGTGATATTGATTCGTGGTGTAATGATCAAGGTTGCATATTTTTGTCCCCTAATTGATGATGACAAAAAGGGAAAGAAGAGAATATTGAAGATAGCAGCTTGAAGATCCTTGATGATATGCATGGATTAAGGGGAAGATCATCTTTCATATCGTTGGTTTTGTCATATCAACTAGGGGAAGATTGTTAGGAATTAAACTTTGAGTTGATATGGACAAAAGATGAAAGAAGAAGGACTAAAGATGACAAAGGATGGAACTTCATAGATAGAAAAGATTACAGCAAATCTTTTATTATTCTAGGAATATTCTTTGTAAACCCTAGGTATCTCTAGTATATAAAGAGATACAGGGTATTGGTTTTTACATGTGTGTGTCAATAATGTAGTCGACTAAAAGGTATAGGTCGGGTTCTAGGCATCAAGTTCCCACAATGGATGCCTAGGTTTGGTGTTTTGTATGGTTAGAGTAGAGATGATGACGAGGAAAATCTTAGCAATAATAATGATGATAGTTTGATTATTCCGCTGCGTACAATATGTTTTGTTCATTATTATTGTGTTAATCCCTACATGAGGTCTAAACAACCTCGAGCTTAAACGATCCAACAAAAGATCATTTTCCTTTACCATTCATGGATCAAATGTTGGAAAGACTTGCAGGGAACAAATTCTTTTGTTTTCTCGATGGATTTTCCGGTTATTTCCAAATTCCAATTGATCCAGCTGATCAAGAAAAGACCACATTCACATGTCCTTTTAGTACATATGTGTATAGGCGTAACGCCTTTTGGTCTTTGTAACGCACCAGCAACATTTCAAAGATGCATGATTGCTATTTTTCAAGATATGCTTGAAACCTCCATGGACGATTTCTCGGTATTTGGAGACTCATTCGAGTCATACCTTTCCAATCTTGAAAAAATGCTTGAAAGATGCAAATCTTCTCATCTCGTGCTTAATTGGGAAAAATGTCATTTTATGGTGACAGAAGGCATTGTGCTTGGTCACAAGATATCAAGCAAGGGAATTGAAGTTGACAAAGCAAAAATTGATGCTATTGCTAAATTACCACCCCCGACTAACGTCAAAGGCGTTAGGAGTTTCTTGGGACATGCGGGATTTTACCGCAGATTCATCAAAGATTTTTCGAAAATATCTCGTCCTATGAAGAAGCTTCTCGAAAAAGATTTAGTATTTGATTTCAATGAAGAGTGCATCAAGGCATTCGAAACACTCAAAAATAAGTTAACAAATGCACCAATTATGGTTTCACCAAATTGGTCGCTGCCATTTGAACTTATGTGCGATGCAAGCGATTATGCTGTTGGGGCAGTATTAGGGCAACGAGAAGGAAAACACTTTCGTCCTATTTACTTTGCTAGCAAAACCTTGAATAGTGCCCAACAAAACTACCCAGTAACTGAAAAGGAACTTTTGGCTGTAGTTTTTGCATTTGACAAATTTTGTTCTTATCTTGTTTTATCAAAGACAATTGTATTCACCGATCATTCAGCTCTTAAATATCTGTTTGCCAAACAAGATGCCAAACCGCGTCTTATCCGATGGATTTTATTGCTTCAAGAATTTGACATAGAAATCCAGAATAAGAAAGGTGCAGAAAATGTTGCAGCAGATCATTTATCTAGATTAGAAAATCCTAATTTAGAGGAACTCGTTGAAGACGAAATTGATGATAATTTTCCCGATGAAACCCTTATGGTAATTGATGAAGAAGAAGTTCCATGGTTTGCAGATTATGCAAATTATTTAGCTGGAAGAATATTACAAAAAGGTCTATCTCACGCTGAGCGTAGTAAATTTTTCGCAAACTTGAAATACTATTTTTGGGATGAACCGTATCTATTTAAAATGTGTCCCGATGGGATAATTAGAAGATGCGTGTATGGTTCAGAGACCCGAAAAATTCTTGATGAATGTCATCACGCCCCAACTGGAGGACATTACGGTCCATCCACAACCGCAAAAAAAGTTTTTGATGCGGGATTTTATTGGCCAACAATTTTTAAAGAAGCACACACGCTTGTGCAAAATTGTGATGCATGCCAGAAGTCTGGTAGTCTTTCTCGTAGAGACGAAATGCCACAAAAGAGCATACAAGTTTCTGAAATATTTGATATTTGGGGAATTGATTTCATGGGTCCTTTTCCTAAATCTCATAAATTCGAATACATCCTCGTTGCAATTGATTATGTCTCTAAATGGGCAGAAGCAGAGGCTTTACCCACAAATGATGCACGAGTAGTTGTGAATTTTCTGAAAAAGCTTTTCTCTCGATTCGGAATTCCAAAAGCTTTAATAAGTGACAGAGGAACTCACTTTTGTAACCGTCAAATGGAGAAAGCTATGAAACGATATGGAGTCCACCATCGTTTCTCAACAGCATATCATCCTCAAACAAGTGGTCAAGTTGAAAACACCAATAGAGCTTTGAAAAGAATACTTGAAAAAATAGTAAAGGATAATCCTTCTGTTTGGTCAAGGAACCTCGATGATGCTCTATGGGCGTTTAAAACGGCATATAAAACTCCAATCGGTACAACTCCATATAGATTCATATATGGAAAAACTTGTCATTTGCCATTTGAAATTGAACACCGCGCCTACTGGGCGTTGAGACAATGTAACCCCGATCTCAAAATCGCTGGAGAAAAAAGATTCTTGCAATTACATGAACTCGATGAATTAAGACTCCAGGCGTATGAGAATTCCAAGTTGTACAAAGCTCGAACAAAAGCTTATCATGATAGGAAACTAAGAATCCGGAAAGAATTCAAGGCCGGAGACAAAGTTCTTTTGTTCAATTCTAGGTACAAATTCAAAGCTCCTAAGCTCAGAACCAAATGGTTTGGTCCATTCGTGGTAAAACATGGTTTTCCATCCGGATATGTCGAATTATATGACAAGCATGGTGGAACTTTCATTGTTAATGGACATTGTATCAAACTCTACCATGATGAAGAGCAATTGAATGAATTATCAAGTGAAGAAATCCAACTGCTCGATGAAAAGAAATACACTGCTATTCCATTTATGGCACCTTTTCCAGCTGATTATAAAAAAGTAATACCATGGGCTGCTGAAACTGGTTACATCTGGGATGTTCTCCCTAGAACTCATACCGCAAAGTTACATGATATTGATAAAACTGGAAAAGGAATAGTAAAAGGCAATGTGGTGTATATTCCAAAGAAGTCGGGAAAGAATTCCAAATATAAACCACGAAAGTAAGAAAGATTGAGTCGGGCTGATGACTCATTAATAAATTTAGCACTTCTCGGGAGACAACCCGTGTGTTTTTAAATTGTTTGTTTACTTTTATGCCCCAATGGTTTCACCATAAGTGTGGGGGCCTTACTAATATGAATAATAAAATCCAAAAATATTTTTTGCATTTTGTGTGTTTTTGTTTTTAATAATTGATGCAGGTTAGGAAGCTTGATCTTGAAGTTGTGGAATCATTCGATCTCAATATCCGATTTAGAGCCTGATATAGATTCCGAGGTTCAGGCAGTATCATTTCTTTTACGTTCCATTTCCCTATTTTTATGACCTATCGTTCTTTACATTGAGGACAATGTCAAACTTAAGTGTGGGGGGGGGGGGGAGGAAATAGGAAAATGAAACTGGATTTTAAAATTTTCTATATTTTTTAGCCTTGTTTTTAATTTGTTTGCCCCTATAATCTAGTTGTTTTCACACATTTAGGAATAACTAGATTAATCCACTAATAGAACATGTAATTTTTGAAAATTCGAGATGTGTCCTGATTGATATTGCGATCCATTTTTAGGATTGATAACATTGCTAGCACAATTATAGCCCATTCCACTAAATTGTGAGGATTTAAGCCTATTTCATATAGCATAGATCTTTTATGCTTGATCTTTTTGCTATGAGTGTGCCGGTGATCTTATTTATTCTAGAACTTGTACATGCAAATCATTACCAAACCGCAGTGAGATTACCTTGTGTGATATAAGTGTATTCGTGTGATAAGAGGCAACCTTAGAAATTAAACCAAATGGCCTTTCATTTTACATCTAATGATATATTAGCTAGCCACATCAGTTAGTTAACAACTTATATGAACCCATTTGTTAGCACTCAATTTTAGTGCTAGATACCATTAGTACACCCTCTGAGCCATCCTTTTTATTTTGTTACACCAGAAAAATATAAAAATATTTTACACTTTTAGCCTTAACCTTACCCATAGTCAAGTTTTGGTTGGTTACTAGCTACAAGGAAAGATGGTTGTTATGTAGGAATCCTTGAAAATGAGAAAGTTGCGAACTCCATGATAATCTCATGGAAGAACTATTGGTATTATGATCGATGAAAAAAAATAATAATAATAATAAATAAATAAATAAATAAATAAATAATGAAAGAAAAGAAGAGAAGGAAAAAGAAAAAAAATAAAATAAGTCATCGCAATTGTTTGGTGACAGGAATAGTCAATGAGCTATAAAAGTAAGATATCGATCAAGGATAGTTCTCGAGTTCAAAGGAAAGTGGTTGATGTAGCTAGTAGCAATTGGTTGTAGACTTTGACTATTTGTAAAGTTTTTATTTTAAACCAATTTCATAAATATATATATATATATATATATATATATATATATATATATATATATATATATATATATATATATATATATATATATTATATATATATATCCCATGTCTTATCCCTACCTATTTGATTTTGTGGAAATTATCAAGTGTATTGACATGTGGTGACCATCAAATTTCTTGAGGAATTAGGTAACGTTGCTAGCAAGCTAGAGAGTGTTTTGGTGACCATCCGTTATGCAAGTAACGTTGTTAGCGAACCAAGGTACGGTCTAGTGACCATCCGTTATTTAATGATGCAAGAATTCGTTGTTAGCGAGCTATTATGTTTTGCATGAGATAGTTGCACATAAGTCTTATATAACCTTTGAAGCCTTAAACCCAAATAAAAGTCCTCTTAGATGTTTACACTTGGTGCTTACGCCACGTCGGTGGAGTTTTGTTTCTTGTACAAACTTATGGTAATATTTAGATCATGACTGAGCAATGAGTGTTATTTTCTTATATACTCACCCACTAAACAAATGAGTGTTGAGTGAATTATACTTCATTTCTTTTTCGTGAGGTGTTTTAACATGTTATCAAGCAAGAGAATCATTAAGGTATTGTCAAACATCTCGACTTTTCACCTATAAGCTTAAAAAGATGGATCTTATCTTGTACTTGTGCTTGATGGATTTGCATCCCATTTTTAGAATCATTTTAATTTATATCATGTGGATTTATTTCTAAAAGCTAGATTTGCTTGGGGGCAAGCAAAGTGTAAGTGTGGGGGATTTGATAACGCTCATTTTATACATGTTTTAGTTGCGTTATTTCTATGTTTATGCATTGTATTTGGTTGTATTTATGAACATATTATGCTTAAAAAGGTACAAAAGATATATTCAGGTTCAGGTACAATCAAGTTCAAGTAAATGGCTAAAAAGATGAAGAAAAGTTGTTAAATCAAGAGCTTTTGCACAAACGTAAGTTTCTTCTCACAATAAAGGCTTTGGAAGGATCGTTAAAGATAAAGAGTCAAGATTACAATGATTTCCAAGTTCAAGAAAAGATCAAGAATTGATGAAATGAATGAAAAGTTATATGTAAAGAATTATGGCTTGCTTCTTCAACCAAAGGTTCAAGAAATACATCTAAGGCTTAAGTTCAACCCAAGGTTCAATAATGCCATGCCATCCTTACTCCAAAACTTGGGCTGGAATCTGAACCTTAGGTTGAGACTTTCAACCTTGGGTCGAAACAATTGCTGGCACACTTAAGCTAACTCTTCATATGGGTTGTCATTACACTTCATTTACTCCAAGTGCAGAATTTTTATGACACTTTGGGCTCAAGTATTTTGCTTGGTGACCAAGGGGAGTCATCTTATATATATGTATGCTTGGCCATGAGAGAAGACATCTATATACAATCTATAATCTATTATCTACACATCAACAACTACTACAACTAATCTTATACTCAAAGGGGCGACAAGGAAGAAAAACGCAGGAAAAGAAGAAGCTTACATTCATCAATCATCAATTTAATCATTCAAGGAATCTTTGTTGATCATCTCACAAGTGTTCCTAATTCTTGTAATCATCATTACAACTTTTGTAAGACTTTTTAATTATGCTTTCAAGTGATAAATTTCTTGTGGTTATTTCTTTGTTTGCCATGAGTGGCTAAGTGCCTTAAGCACTTGCCTAGATGATGTTTGTGACATGATTCTTGATTGATTATGACTCATTGGTTCTAGTTAAACGAAAAGCTAATTCTAAGATCGAATTGTGCTATTAAGAGTTTTCTCTACCAAAGAGTTGTCAAGTTTGGTTAATTGCTAATAGTATAATGGGTTGAAAAAGACATTGTTAGTCAATTAGTTGTAAACCTTTGTCTATGAGGGTGTTACCTTATGTATTGACCATTTTATGAGTAACTTGGTTAAAATTGGAAAACTAAAATAGTGTGGTTGTCAATTGCTTGTGAAACGAAAGCGAATCAAGTGAATGAGTTGTGTTAGTCTTGGTTGATCAAATCTTAAATATTGTTTTTGTCATCTTAAAATCTTGACGAGGATTGAAAGTGTTGGAAACAATAGGATTAGTATACCCACTAATCGAATTAGAACACCACCTAATTCATTGATCATAATCAAATGGAACCATTGTCATAATCATATCAAGATAATTGTGCAAAACTAGTCTAGGCAAGTGTAGCTTTAATATATTGAATTTACATCATCATTATTTTCTTGCTATTAGAATCGTTAATTAAGCTCGATATTATATTCAAAAACTCACATAAAAAAAAACTAAACAAATCCTAGTGAACGACCTCGGCTTACCATATTATCTCTTACTACACACGGACGAGTATACTTGCTCGTATGTGTTTCGTTTGAATCATTGGTAGATCGTGTTATAAATTTAAAACTTGCACTCGAAACGGGTACATCACCATCACAAGACACCAAAGCTGTGGAATTAGTTGTTTCTACAGGCACAGTTCTCCTTGAGCTTTCTCCATTCTTGTAGTGTTGGCTCCTTGGTGCCCTGCACTCTCTAGCAAAGTGTCCCCTTATGTGGCAATTATAGCATTCTACCTTGGACTTGTCAAAGCCAATGTTATCATTCCCATTGACTGTCAGCTTCCTTCCAGTTTTCTTCAAGAATCTCCTAGCTCTCATTGCCAACATAGCCATCTGCCATTTCAAATCCATCTCTTCCACATCATCTGGATGAATTTCTTCCAAGTCCTTATGTACCAGTTGAGGACTACTGGGTTGACTAGCCAAGAAAGCATAAATCACAGCATCACTCATGTTGTCAACATTTATTGAGTTAGCCGCAGTAACTTGAGTGCTAGCAGTAGTAACTCCATGAGCAGTAGTAACTGCTTCATTGGTACTGCTAGAGTTGTTTGAGGAGGACACAAAAGCCATGTTTTGTGAGCTTGATTGTGAGCTAGATGTCCCTTTGACTTCAGGTTCATACACCTTGAGATTGTTGTAAAGATCATCCATGCTCATTGTGTCCAAATCATCCTTGTTTCTCCATACCACAGCATGTGTATTCCACTCTGGTGACAAACTTCTTAGCAACTTCTGATTGATATCTTCTTGGGAAATCTTCTCACCCAAAAGCTCTAATTGACTCACAAGCTTCTGAAGCTTGTCAAAGGTTTGATCAAGCATCTCAGTGCTTGAAGCAAAAAAAATCTCATACTGTTGCTTCAAGAGATTCTTCTTGGTCTTCTTAGTAGCAGCATTCTCTCCAAATCTCTTCTCAATAGCTTCTAATAATGACTTAGCATCCTTGATAGGATTAAATGTCAACTGATGTTCATTAGGAATGGCCATTGTTAAGGTACTTCTGGCTTTCATCTCAAGTCGTCTCTAAGCCTTGTCTTCAACAGATGTAATAGGCACCAATGTTGTAATACCTTCAGCAGACGTTGTGGTTTTTGGTAAGGTGTTACCAGTCTCTATGACTTCCCAGATTGCATAGTCAATCATCTGAATATACTGCTCAATTCTCGTTCTCCAGATATCATACTCACCAGGCTTGAGCATTAGAACCTTAGATGCCGCAACCATATGTGTAAAGTCTTGATCCATATTTTCTAGCAAATTCTTGTGTATAGGTACAGGCTCTTCTTGATCACAGCTTCTAGATCACAAGCTTTGATACCACTTTTTGATCCCAGTTTTGTACTTGATCGAATTCCTTTAGCTTGTAAAGATTAAGTTATCTTAGATAAATCTAAAACAACTATGCAGAAACTGTCTTGAGTTTATTAAATACTATGCGGAATCTAGTATTCAATATTAAGAAGAACTTTGTAATGTAATAGTAAAAACACAATTTAACAAACAAAACAGCTTCAATATTATTGATGAATAATACGAATACTCTCCTAGTATTAGGGTTTACAACCTTGAAGCTAATCGACTTTTTAAAAGAATTATGTATCTATCTCAATACCCTAGGACCTCCTTTTATAGACTAAGGAGTCCTAGTCGGCTTACAATAACTTTCTATACAAGATAAATCTTTTCTATATTTATCTAAATATTCTATACATATCAAACCGACTTAAACATATAAACAACACAAATAATAACTCTAACAACATTAACTTTTACTCTGGCAGCTTTAACTCTTCAGTAGTTGTAAGTTTGTACTAGCAGTACTAACTTTGTTCCAGCAGCACTAACTACTTAGTGTATTTTCCCTTGATGTTCTCAACAGTTATAATGTACACTAGTAGTCTTAACTTCCACAAGCAGTCTTATCTTTCTCACCAGCAGCATTAAACACTTAGAGCATTTTCCTTTGAAATACTTGAGCGGTCTTAACATCTTAGAGCAGTAGTAACAATCAACAGCATCTAGAAGTCTTTGAATCCCAACACTTTTGTTTAGGTTTGGGAAGATGTCTTGATTTGTTGAAACATGAAGAGTCAGGTGTGGGTCTTTTGGATTTGGACTCTTGTGGTATTTATGAGGAGTTAACCTTGTCACTATGCTTTTTGATTAGTTCAGCTATTTGATCGATTTAGACTCGTTTTCATCATGTTTAGCTTCAGTAGGAACTGAATCAGTGGAGTATTCAGTGGAAACTGAGTTACTCTTGCTTGAAGTTGCAGGTGAGTCTGATTTCTTATGATTCATTCTACCTAACCCAGGTTTCTCTCTTGGAGAGTGTTCAGGGTAAACCAAAGGTTTAAGTTCTGAGCTAGGTGGTGCTCCTTGAAGGATTTTCAGAGGAGGAAGGGGTGTGTAAGGTTCTATTTCAGACTCTTTTATGGACTCAGTGTTAGAGTGTATCTCAGAGAGACCAAGACTCTCATTGACTGCCTGGCTTTCAGAGGTCAGGATTTTGCCAGTGTTAAAGTCAGGCAATAAGCTATCTAGGTTGTTCCTTTCAACACAATCACTTGGTTTATGATTCATTTCTTGATCAAAACCATGACTAGCAAGCATTTTCATTATGAGTTTTGTTGGATGAATCAGAGAGTTGGTCACAACCTAGGACTTTCCTTTTCAGACTAGGAACTTGATCATTTATAGCATCCTCATCATCCTTTCCGCTAAAGGGAATATCCCTTAGCTATTTCAGCATGTGACCTTTGATTTCAAACGCGACTTTATCCTCAATCATAGGTCGCACAACTCCCGCACCATGGTCAGTACGAGTCCTTGCCATGTAGTCTTCCATAGTCATATCGTTAGTGTCTGCCATTTTCTTGTTATCTGAAATACGACCCGAGAAGAATTAGTGGTACAAGCAAGCTAAAATTAAACCTAAAGAAACTAAACTAAACTTAAAAGAATTTAAAATTAAAAGTCTGCCTTCCTTTTAGAACTTCTATACGCCGTATATGTCATGATTTAATACATCGCATACTATTGGAGAGTATATGCCGTATGCGTGCCCTAATAAGAAAAAAAAGTTTAAGACGAGAGCTCTTACGCTGTATGCTATTGGATTATCATACGCGGTATTGTGCCCTACATTGAAAATAATTCACTACATGAGCTCTCACGCTGCATGCTATAGGAAGAGCATACGCCGTATGGGCCTGCAAACAGTAAATTCAACAAAACCAAATACTACTTTAAAAACAAAAAACGTTAGAAATAAAAGTAAAAACAAAAACAATTATACAAAAACTACTAATTTGACACCTAAAATTCAACCTTGATCCCCGGCAACAGCACAAAATTTTGATTGTTTGAATCTGTCTAGCTTTAAATTTATAATATACCGAATCCTTTAGACTTTCACCAACACTCACGGACAGTGTACCCGTTCGTATAAAATAGTGAGTCGGCAAGACCGGATCGTTCACTAGGAGCGAGGGATCCTAAATGTCTAACTGGTAGTTTTAATTATCACCCACGTTTTAAACCCACCAATTATGTTTTTAATGCTAATAAACTAATAACATAAACAAAATAAAAGAAAAAGAAAATAACGATAGTTCTGTGAAGAGATGATCAAGAGATAAAGGCATGTTTGCCTTGTTAATCCCTTAATTTCATCAATGACAACGTGTGCAATGTTTATCTAGTGTGCTTTGTAAATCAAAGGTAGAGGAGGTCACTTGGTTATCGCATACGCTCCTAACTTCTTCCTAAAAGCTGGATAGGCCCGATTCGGTCATCTACCTTAACTATTGATCCAAGCATTAAGGGGGTGTTTGTTTCGGCTTATGGCTTATTTGGTTTTGGGTTTATGTTTCATAAGCTCGCTTTTTTTTGCTTATTTAAAAACTTTTCGGCTTATATAAGTTTATTATGTCATAATGAACTTATACAAGCTGAAAAGTTTCAAAATAAGCCACAAAAAGTGACCTTACGAAACATATGCCCAAAACCAAATAAGTCATAAGGCGACTATATAAGCCGAAACAAACGCCCCATAAGTTTATTCAACTGATCTATGTAACCAACTTTTTTGAGTGGGGTGTTAATCCATTTAGTTTTCTTGACAAAGGTTAGTATTGGTGCAATGATGACCAAAGCGCTTGTAATGCTTTAATGATAATAAATATACCAATGAAAATACATTTAAAAACAATCTATTTATATATTTTGTCTCAAGTATTATATAATACAATCAAAACTATTTAAGATCAAAATTGAATTAAAAATGTCAAAATAGACTTATATTTTAAGACGGAAGGATATAATATACACAAAAACTATAAGATGTGACGAATTATTACATTTTAACTAGCCCTTAAAAAAACCAAAAAAACATAATCAAAGTTACTCAACTAGCTTCAAATCCAACGGACCATATTTCATCATCTCTTTTCAAACACCTTATTGGTCCTCGCATACATCACACAAATTGCCAGCGTGTCACTTCCCCCAAAATCCAAAATCCACACCAAAATTTTTATAAAAACCCAAAAACGATTTGAAATTTTCACATTTTACCGCCAAATTTACCCCCACAATCCTCTTTATGTAAACCCTAACTAAGCATCAATCACAAAACACACACACTAAAAACATACACAATCAATCAAATGGCACGTACCAAGCAAACAGCCCGCAAATCCACCGGCGGAAAAGCTCCTCGCAAACAGCTCGCAACAAAAGCCGCTTGAAAATCCACTCTAGCAACCAGAGGCGTGAAGAAGCCACACAGGTTTCGCCCCGGAACCGTGGCATTGAGAAAGATTCGAAAGTATCAAAAGAGCACCGAGCTTTTGATAAGGAAGCTGCCGTTTCAGAGACTAGTGAGGGAAATTGCTCAGGATTTTAAGACAGATTTGAGGTTTCAGAGTTCAGCGGTGGCTTCGTTGCAGGAGGCGAGTGAGGCGTATTTGGTTGGTTTGTTTGAGGATACTAATTTGTGTGCGATTCATGCCAAGAGGGTTACGATTATGCCCAAAGATATGCAGTTGGCTAGGAGGATTAGGGGAGAGAGGGCTTAGAGTTATATTATATTTAATGGTAGTGTTTGGATATGAAGTTATGATATTTTGGTGTTTTTGTAATGGTCTTATCTGATTATATCAATGAAAATTTTGATTTTAGTGATGATATATTTAATTAATTTCAGTTAGAGAATTTATGATTTGTTATTTTTAGGGCTGATTTGGTTTTGCACTTCTTTTATAGATCTGGATTGAGTATGTTATGATGTTTATGTGGTTATACTCATATTCTTACACTTGTAATTTGTGTATATCTCATCCAAAGGAAAGCAAGTGCCTCTCATGCTACTTGCTCATTGTTCAATGTTGTAATCAGAAGCTGCAATGTGATAGTTATATCTGTGCGAGTCAACTGGACCAAAAGGGAAGTAGGAATTGGTGATTGGTACAGAAGCGTTTGATCTAATGGTCTCAGGTTTAAATTACATGTTGCAGTGTGTAGAGCCAATAGATTGGGAAGGGCGCGTGGTGTGTTAGACAACAAGAAACTGAAGAAGGCATAATCTTAACTCTTAATTGTAATCTCTAGTGCAGTAGGCATAATATCAGTGTTGGTAGTGGATTTGAGAGAGTGGCAAGCAAGTGTGATCTAAGTAACAGTGGTAATTAATAATAAGGATAACGAAATTGGTGGATTATGTTGGTCTATAGAAAAGTAAAAGAAGTCCCATTTTTATAAGTCAGCAAAGAAGAGCTCAAAGCTGCTGATGTTCTTGCCAAACAAGACATATTGAGGAAGCACACGTCTTATTATAGCATCACACCTAAGAATGTTCCAAATACACATAGAATGATGGATCCAAATGATCATGGTAAGGTAGGTCAAACAACATAAAAGAGATTTGGGAAGTGAAATAAACGGAGTCATATTGAGCGTTAATTTCAGTTCAACGTTTTCATCATCTAACAGTATCAAGCTATTATTTGTGAGTTGCTGCTCTTCGTCCTTGGAACTATGAAAGCGTATTTTCGTAAGGACCAAAAACTAGCAAAGTTGTGAATCATGGTTTGAGACACTACCACTGAGCTAGGCTGGTGTGAATGCATTTACGGGAAGAATTGAGTTCTGAATCGGTACTGTATTGCAGAGGTTCAGATGAGACTGAAATGCCATTGAAGGCAGAACAACCTTCAGGAAAGATCGAGTCAGGAGGTCCTAATATGGATATCTCCAGACTTCAACACTGGTGGTGTCAGGTGTGTCATGGCTTAGGAGTAATTATCAAGTTGAAGCTGCTGGAGTAGTTAGGTACTCATCTAAAGAGAGGTCTTGATATGCTGTGTTTACTGTAGAAGTAATGGAGATATGTGTTGATTGTTGTGCTCTTTAGTGGGAACAAGGTAGCAAAATCTAAAACAAGAAAATTCCAAACTATGATGCAGGGTTGCACGAACGCAGAGCAAAAAACATGGACCAGATTTGGGAAGTGAGCCAAACAGTCAGGTTGAGCTTTTGTATCAGGCAAAAGTTTGTATTTATTGTGCTATTTCTGTGTAATCATGCTACTTTGGCTTTAAAATGATGAGAGGTTTTATTTTTGTAAGGGTCAAAAGCAGCGAGGTTCCACTGATTAGGCCCTGGTGTGATTGTGTTGTAGGAAGAAGTTAAATCTTAAATCCGTATTGTAATGGTAGTTGTGCAGAGCGTGGAGTATCAACCTAGACCAACAGGTCCAGCCACAAGCTCATAATTTGTATGTCTCAAGACTTTTTTGCTCCGTCACATTAGAGTATTTAGCTATATTGCTAGTTAGTTGTACGATACTAGCTACACTTGGGTCACACATATGGCAAGAGAGTCTACTATGATAAAAAATTTTAACAAGTTTGTTATTAACTTGTATAAACGAGGTTGACATAGACCAAAATTGGTTGTAACCTATAAGAACTGCCAACGGTTGTTTACGATTATTGTATAATGGCGCGTCAACTTGTGATTGCACGCCGGTGCATAAGATAATCCAAGTAGAGGGTGATTTGATGTTTGATTATCTACACACACAGTTTCAATTGAACAACGATGTATTTCCGTATCTAAACAAAAAAAGTAGTATGATGAATGACATGAAATTTTTTCAATAATACACGTACACAACACTTCTACAGTACAAAAACCTAATTTTAAACAATTTTCTTCATCATTATAATCCTTAATTGATAAAAAAATTCAGCAGTCAGGTGTAGTTAATGTACCATTATTAATTAAAATACTCCGAAACTTTACTAGCCTAACAACGTGTATCATACCATGCTTCACATTATAACATTAGCCAACATCTTGTTCGAAATTCTTTTCTTTCAAGCAGGCATCTTTTATCAAATACAGCAAATATAAATTCTTTAAAATGAAAAAAATAAAATAAAAATAGTACTCTATTAAATAAGTAAAATGGGCTTAAATGAGGTAGTGGGCTGGGTCACTTAAATCGAATTTCATCTTATTGTTCCCTCCTAAAGTCCAAATCACCTGACATATTAACAGAAACATAAATACTACTAGTAATAAAATGGAGACCACTTCCGGCCACCATGCCACCGTCGAACAAAACAAACCTAAAAGAAGAAATTGTTCCATCTTCGAAACCCCTTCGAGTTTGTCATGTTTAACTGAATTGCTTTCAACGCCTGAACTCACCGCCGCTACGCCGTCGGAAGAAAGTGAGGCGGATGTTGGTTGTAGTGAGAGATGGAGTTGTAATACTTGTGAATTAGCCTTTGACTGTCTTAATGATCAACGGTCTCACTTCAAGTCCGATTTTCATCGCTTTAATGTAGTAATTGCACCTTAATTCTGCATTTCTTAGTTATACATTTGTTGCCTTATGAATTTATTATATATTCTCACTACTTGAATTCGAGCAGGTGTATTTGCACATGTTATTCATTTAACTTAGCAATTAATAGCGGTGGCCACATTTTTAAAACGGGCGGGCCGGGCGGGCACGGGCACGGGCTAGAACGTGCACGGGCTAGAATGGGCACGGACTAAACGGGCACGGGCTAAACGGGCACATGTTATACAAATCGCTTTATAGAAGACCGAAAATGACGAAATAAATGAAATAAATTCCTTATACGTAATACCTCATTTATATTTAAAAAATTAAATATATTATATATTAATGTTCTCTAATTGAGAGAAAATATGCGCCCGTTGTGCCTATTTAACTTTTCAATTGGCTAAATGTGCCCATTTCAAAAAAATGATGAGGCTAAATGTGCCCAAATTTTTTACAAAGTAGCCAAAATTAGCTCATTTTTTCATTTTGTGCACAAATTGCCACCTCTATTAGCAATTAATAGGGCCACATTTTTATTAGTTTTGCATATAAATACGTATAATATTAAACATATATGAGTCATATAATTCAAGTTTATATGCATATATTTCTCTTTAGTTTACAAGTGTAATAGGGTCTCTTTGTTGTTATTGAATAGGGCCACCCATACGGCAATTAGTATTACAAAAATGAATAATTAACCAACAAAAAGAGGATAGTGTAGATATTTAGGGGTGAGTTTAGCTGGAGGAAACATTTCTAGGTTTTCCATCTCTAATTTTGTAGTAGTAATTTGGAGGCAGTTTTATCTAGGAGACACGTTTAGAATATAGTCACATGGAACGGGGATCGTTCCGGTACGCGATCAAGGATCAGGATAGTGGTTCGCTAGGTGCCTAAAATTCGGTTCGATGGGGGGTAGGTTCATTCGGGATCGCTCCGGTACGATTTACCTAATACTTAACATATTCCTAAGGATTATAAAAAAATCCTAACATCCAAAATTAAATTAAAAAAAATAAATAAATAAATAAAAAATAAAAAAAATAAAATAGTTTGATACTTTTGAATTTTTCATAAGTCATAACCATCACTCAATTACATACTAAAGTTTCTGTATTAAATTTAAAAAAAAAAAAAAAAAAAAAAAGCAACAATTTCATGATTGAGAAGGTTTGAGATTCATATCATTAATTTCCCCGTTCTAGCGAATTATGTTCCTAACTTTAGATTAAGCTTTTTGTATTTTGATGAAGGAAAGTGGGCGTTTGGGGTTACAAAGGAACAAGGAAACCATGAAAAATGTGTTCTGTAATCTTCTTTGATAAGTAGGGAAATAGAAATTATCAGTTTTGAGGAGAAAGTTTTGGAAAACAACCAACTTGAACGCGATTTCCGGTTTCCTTGTTTTGTATAAAACGAAAACGCGGGGGTTTTCCTCCAACTAAACGCACCCTTAATTTTTATTTCTATTTCCATTTCGGGTCTCACAGACACCGTACACTACTTTAATACTGTTACGTCATACGTGCTTTCGGTTTTAAACTTGGTGAGATCATTGGATGTGCATTGAGTCTCTTTCTTGGTCGGCCCACTTCTTACTTCTTAGACTGCTACAAGTAGAATGGAGGAAGTTTGGACCCTACATTGATCTACAGATGTAGTCTTTCAGAAAACTACACCTTTCTAACCACGTTACATCTGGTTTAAAGCAATTCACATTTTGATGTTCAAATGAATCCCATTAATTAATAAACATCAGCCTTTCATAAATTTATAGCTATTTGGTAATTAATTTCACTAAACACTGGGAGTTCTGGATAGTGACCATAGTTTGTTCAATCTTGTTAAAATGTTGTCGGAATAAAAAGGGTGGAAGTTAAATTGGTCTTTAGTTCAGAAACTATCGTAAGCGACCACGGTTGGCATTTTGGTAGTTGGGTGACTCGTAACTGTAATAATTTTAGGCATTTAGCTGAAGTTCCTCCTTTTGGGTAGGGTCTGTCTACAGTCTACCTCCCTCATACCCTGCCCCGGCGGGATTGGGTTTTGTTGTTGTTGTTTAGCTGAAGGTCCTCCTTTTGCGTTTCATGTCTAATATACTTTTTCCATTCATCGTGCTTTTACCGATCAGCGTATTATCTCCAGATAAAGCTAAGCGTTGCTGGAAAGGATACTATCAAGGAGGACGAGTTTGAAGAATGGACTTCCGATTCTTTAGTTAAAGATTATGATGATATATCAAGCATATCGGGTTCTGAAGATGAAGAATACAAAGATCTTGGCACCCACAATGATCTAAATATGGGATTGTTAGGAATTGCCAAACAGAAAGTTTTTGTACGTTTACCAAATGGAGAACTAATTTCATTCTGGAAGTGTTTGCTTCTGGGTGACTCTGAGAAAATTCTCTTTGAAGATGATGTATCGGGATCCATGAAAGATGATGATACGCCATATTTAACAGTGAGGGAAGTGACTGAGAAACTACTTAACGTAATCCATGAACCTAGAGACAACACTTGTTTGCGAGTTTTGTTGCTTGTCAGTGGTGGTCATTTTGCTGGTTGTGTCTTTGATGGAAACAACGTTGTCGCCCAGAAAACCTTCCACAGGTTCTTCCTTTGCTTATTCTTTGTTTGCAGCTTTAATCGTTTTTCAAGAAAATGTTTATAAACTTGGAATTGATCTCTTCTTGCCACAAACTAGTAGAGTAGTAGATACCTGTTTACTTTCATAATGTTAATTTAAGTTCATGTGAGCTTACATTATCCTCAGTTGTGTGACCACTATAAGTGGGGGGGGGGGGGGGGGGGGGGGGGGGGGGGGGGGTTATTCGGTCAAAACTGGCTTAAGTTGAAATGGGTCATTTTTAGTATGTGTCGAAATGGACCGGGTCGCGTCAGGTTGACCCGCGCAGACTTTTTTGTTTATCGATTATTATGAATAACTAAACTAACATGTGTATTTAAACAACCTCGCATGACTTCAACTTGTCTGAATTAATTCACCTCAACTTTTTCCTTATTTAAACCGTTTGAGATAAAAACAGAAACCAAATTGACCCATCAATTAGTAAATAGGTCAGAATTTCTATTTCTAATCCACCACCATAATCATAGATGTTGGTAGGAATTTATAATTGAGAGAACCAGTGATATTTCCGTGCTCCATGATAGATGCAAACAAGTCCTTCATTGTAAGACTTACAGTTGTGGTGATAGCCTGTCTGAACATGATGAATAATGTTGTCTGAACTTGAATTTATTTGTTACATTACTTTATTTCCCTGCTGCTTATAGAACTCTATATGATCAGTTGCCCAAAATGCTAAAAGCTACCTTTTGTATCTAGATATGTGGTAAGGGCAAAGGCTGGTCAAAAGCAATCGTCAGAAGATGCAGGTGGCAAAATTGCACATTCTGCAGGAGCTTCAATTCGTCGACACAATGAACTTGCCTTAAAGAAGGTATCATTTGAAAACTGAAATATATTCTTCTATTATTTCAAACAAGGAAAGTTGTTTGTTTGACCTTTATAATCAAAGTAAGAAAAGTAAAAGAACACACTGTTTTTGTCACAAATTTGGGTTTATATATTTGTGTAATCCATTTCCGTTCTGGGTCCTTTAAGTTGTTATTTTCTTGGTAATGTGTCGCTGGTGTCATAAATATATAATGACATTACATTCGGTCAAACCTATATTACTTGCATATTCTTGTTTCTGTCTGCTCTAAGTCTAAATTATTGACTAGTCACAATCAGGAAATTCGAGAACTACTCGCTGCATGGAAGCCTTATTTCGATATTTCTAATTGTATTTTAATCCATGCTCCTTCACAAAATGGGCAACTGCTATTTGATGGTGAAAATCCATACTTCAGTTGTCCCAATAACGTTATCCGACACATCCCATTGACTGTTCGGAGACCAACATTAAAAGAAGTACAACGATTACACAAAATATTGACGCAAATCTCCTTTGAGCCAGATGAAGAAATAGTGCCTATCATTAAAGAATATTCAGAAAGTACGATTGCCAAAGAAAACCAAAGGAATAATTTGGAAAGTGGGAATATTTCTGAAGATAGTTTTGTTAAAAAGCTCGAAACAGCTCATAAGACGTTACCTCTGCATGAAGCAGCAAGAGTTGGAAATGCAGAGAAAGTTCTGGAACTACTCGAACAAGGTTTTGATCCTTGTGTTATAGATGAAAGGGGACGGACGCCTTATAGGCTTGCAGCTGAAAAGGAAGTTAGGAATACATTTAGACGTTTTATGGCCTTAAACCCTGATAAATGGGATTGGCAAACTGCCAAAGTGCCCAGTCCATTGACAAAAGAAATGGAGGAATCTCATAATGCTAAGCAGGTAAGTGATGCAACGCCATTCATAGATGTGTGAATTTTTGCTTCTCAAGCAATTATCGTTTGTGTATAGGGTGACAAAATTGGCAGTTCGGGACTTCGGGTTGATATAAGCAGTTCATGTCAAAATTGTGAAAAACACTTTTTGGTCATTTCTAAATTCATTGTATGATTATGATTCAAAATTGTATCATTACGGTAATGATCTAAAAGCATAAAGTATTATGTGAATGCATTAAAAGTATAGTTTGGACAACTTTTGGCCTGTTTGACCACATTTCTCTAAGGGAAAACTTTGAGCCATTTGACCTGTTTGAGATGAAAAAATTCCAAATCAACGCATTCATAAGTAAATTGGTCGAAATTGCCACCTCCTTTGGTATACATAATTTGAGTAAAGTTCCTGATACGAACAAAGCATGGGGTAGGTGTGATCAAATCAATATCCATATATGCTTGTATCGTATATATGTATGCACACACTATAAAGTTTGTATCAATGCCAACATCACTTTTTTTTTTTTTTTTTTTTAATTATCTAATATGCGTCCTTTTGATTCAGATATTTAATTATTAAATCATATCATATATACACGATAACATATTATATGAGAGAAGGTCATAATGTCATATCAGATTTTTTTTTAATAACATGAGTAGGTTGATCATTTTATGGAAGTCAAAATAAGTTGTTTGTTTTCTTGTGGTGAACTAATGCATGACTTTATTAATTTGTTTGTAGGCAAATAAAGATGCTACAAGGAAAGCAAGAGCCAAAGAGCTGAAGGCGCTACGCAAAGCTAGAGAAAAGAAGGCTCAGGTGTTAATATTGTTCCCTTATCTTAATTCTAACAATGTGATAATGCGATTTTTTTAATCAAAAAGTAATTTAAACAAAACCTCTAGTTATTGATGCATACCAAAATGTAAGTTTGCGTCATAAGAGTTATTGACTTCTCTAGTAATCATGACCTAGTATTGCCTAACAAATAAACCCGTACAGAATGACAATTGATAATGTATGGATAATCAATGTACTTGCGCTCCTGTCTAGAGGTGGTAAAAATAGGTGGGAGGTCATAACGGGTAATCTTGAGGTACCATACCAACAGTTTGAGTCTGGTGTGACTGAATCTCAAACACTTTATTTTGTCCAAATCTTACGTTTTTAGATGAATAGATGATTAATGAAAAATATCATCACAAAAGACATGCGCTTAATAAAGCAATTTTTGAGATTTTATGCATTTGAATACACTTCAGAGTTTAGATGACTTTTCACCCTTTTGACCTGCATTCTTTTTTATCTAGTCATATAGCTTAACCTGTTTGACCTATTAGTGATTTAACGTAAGCCAAATCAAGCCATTATAATGTAACTGGAGCGAAATTGCCACCTCTCTAGTGTCCCATAAAAGTTGCAGTATTTTTCTATGTTCAGCTGTTCCTTGAACATTTTACAAGTTTCGTTTATCGAAAGTATTTGGGTAAAATTATTTATCCCAATAATCTACTTTTTAAAGAAGGTGTATATTCACCTGGGTTCACTCCCGGATTTTGTTTAAAGCGGTCTTTAGACATTTACCTGACTGTAAAACATGTCGCTTACAGTAATGAAATCAATTTATGCGACACATCTTTACACTAGTCAATTTTAGCTGACAGTAAAACATGTTACTTACACTAGTTGATTTTGGCTGCAGGAAAGTCACCGGATTTCCAGTACGGTTGCAGGAGTTCTGGTTTTGGCCATTGGGAGTCTGATAGTTGTTGCCTTTAGTCAAATGAGCAGAGGTAGGTGGTGGTTGCTAAAATTGCTGTGGCTGTCCTTTATGAAGATACAATATGTTTTTTTTTTAACTTTTGGCATGCCAAATGCCATAAACTGGTGACGTTTTTCCCTCAAAAATATTTTAAACGAAAAACAAACAGAATCATAGGGATGTATGGATATGATTATTGCAACTTGTAGTTGCTATAATCAGTCTTCAATGTTTGGATACTCAAATTCTGGTTCCGATGACAAGTTTAATTAGTTAGGGGTGATAATAATAAGTTTTATCAGCTAAACTTATCGAATTTTTAAAAAATATAGGTACTTTTTCGTTTCATATTGAGTTATCAGAATTTGGCAAACATTCAAACATCATATTTTTGGATTAGTACAACTTCAAACGACAGAGGATACCGAGGCTGTAACTTCTATATGATTCATTGCAACTGCTTATCTAATTCTGATTATCTAATATCACATAATCACTTTCAAAACGCTATCTTACGAACACGCTTTTCATGATTGCAGGAAGAAGTAAAAACATGAGATGAATATAGAAAGAAAAGCAGAGGAGACTTGCAGCCATTTTGTACTTTAAGAAATGCCTTGTCAACATAAGCGATCTAACCCGTGTTATTGAGCGTTTTGTCTTGTAATATTCTCATAGCTATGGTTGTAAATGCCATAGGAGATCATTCATTCAGATACACAAGTTTCTTTGTAAAGATGAATCATGATTATAGTAGATAACAACGATTAACAAACATGGTATATACGGAGTAAATAGTTTGCAACTTTGCATAACCTCATATGCCATAAGGCTGGGCACACTCGTCGGTCACGAGGGGTCGACCTCGGTCGACTGATATTTCGGTCGGTCGTGTCCATTGTGGCACTTTGGTCATGGTCGGTCGCGGGGCACTCGAAAACACAAGTCGGTCGAAAAATTGACCGTTTCAAATTTTGATGTTTTGACCGTTTGGAAGTTAAAAAAAAAAATCGCGACTGTGGTAACTTGGTCGTCGTCAGGTCGTCGAAGAGAGAAATCTGATGTGGCAAGGTCATGGTCGGTCACGACTGTGCCCAGCCTAATATGTGCAATACTTTTGATTTCAGGTGGTTTGAAAAGATATCACTGTTTGGGTTACTTTGTGAACCCATTTAAATTTATTAATTTAATTTTTTAGTGATTTTGCAGTTGTAAGTACCCATAGCTCGTCTGTGTTCTGTAGTCCTTAAACATAGTCACGCTGTTTTACTAATATCAAATTGATGTAGGGAAGGAGTAAACAAGACTAAAACGTGAAAAAGATAGACCATCACTTACTAAGCTAGTAATTGTATGATTATTTCTAAACTAAGATTATTAGTAGACTCTTTTAAAGTATCATAATGCTAAGTTGCTTAAAACCAATGTCTATCATACATACCGACAAAAGATATACGACAAAACTATATTTGCGTGGATGCCATGCTAGTTTATATAACATATGAATTAATCACTTACTAAGCTAGTAATTACTGCATATGATTATTTCTAAACTAAGATTATTAGTATATCCAGTTATGTAACACGATATCTTATAACTACATGTTTTTGTTTTAAACGGAAAATTATTACACGCCTAAACTGCCTACTATCCACGTAAACCTCACAAACATCTCAGATGAGGTTTCAATCCACAATCTTTAGGTTAATAATCAAATCACACACCGCCTGGTTAAGATCGTAAGTACATGTTACTTGGTATACATATGTAGCTAAATGCACAATAAATACACTAAAGTTAAGCATTTAACGTAACAGTTAAATTTGGGACAAAACATTTTAAAAACCGCAACGTGAATGGTCTTCAAGATCTTTGATAGGTCTCGGGTAGGTTCTTGTTTTTCGTTTTTGTTTAAGATCTATGATGGGTTCGTATTTGGGTGTGATTGTCGGATTTAATTTTGTTTGAGATTGGTGGTTTGGATTGGAGGTTAAAGGGTGTGTTTTTGGATGTTATTGAGGGTGAAGATGGGGTGTTTGATTAAGAATCTTGTGAATAGGAATAAGGCGTTGATGGTTGTGTGGTTGTGTGGGTTTCTTTCAAATCCACAAGAGGAAGGCGAGAAAGCAACATCCAAGAGGTAGAGCTTTTGAAACTAGTCTTCCTCATTTTACATATCAAGAGCTAGTCATAGCTACTAATGGGTTCAAGGATGAACTGGGAAAAGGTTCTTTTGGGATAGTCTATAAAGGTTCAATAGGGACAAAAATTGTAGCAGTGAAAAAGTTAAACAGGGTGTTCCAAGATGGCGAAAAGGAATTTCAGACCGAGGCTAATGCTATTGCGAGAACTCATCACAAAAATTTGGTTCAGTTAGTTGGCTATTGTAATGATGGAGAGGAGCGATCAAAGTGGAACATATCAGAGGAACAAAAGGATATGTTGCTCCTGAATGGTTTAGGAACACACCGGTTACAGTAAAGGTTGATGTCTATAGTTTTGGTGTCTTGCTACTAGAAATCATTTCCTGCCGAAAGACTTTACATTTTGAGAGTGGTGACGAAAACATAGCTGTTTTAACTGATTGGGCATGGGATTGCTATCAAGAAGGTAGACTGGATGTGCTTGTTGAGAATGATTTGGAGGCTTTAGATGACTACAAGAGAGTAAAAGCATTTTTTATATGGTTGCTATTTGGTGTGTACAAGAAACCCCTTCGGAAAGGCCAACAATGAGAAAGGTCATCCAGATGCTTGAAGGAGCTGTTGAAGTGACCAAACCTCCATGTCCATTCTCTATCTCTGTTACATCCATCTAGACTTGGTTGTTCTACCATACAGTCCTTGGTAACTCATTATAGTTGTTTGATGAAATGCGTGAAAGGTTTTTGGGAGGATTGAGGGGGTGGTTAATGTGGTGACTTGGAAAAGATATACGAGTTGAGGAAACAATTAGGGATTATAGAGCATTGGGTGTATATGGTTTGTGATCCTAGGGGATGGGAGGCGTTTGATCCGATAAGTAAAAAGTGGATGAGTGTTTTAATCATGCGGATAAAGAGAGTTTAGCGGTGGGTAGTGAGTTATTGGTTTTTGGGCGTGAATTGTTTGAGTTGCTATATGGAAGTATAGTTTGGTAAATAGGAATTGGGTTAAATGTGACGGGATGAATTATCATCGTTGTTTGTTTGGGTCGGGGAGTTTGGGTTCGATTGCTATTGTAGCTGGAGGTACTGACCAAAATGGGAACGTTTTGAGTTTGGCAGAGTTATATGATTCGTCGACTGGTAAATGGGAAATGCTGCCTAATATGCATACCCCTCGTAGACTACTAGTAGTGGGTGGACAACGGGGACCAGAAGGTGAAGCCATTGTTCTTAACTCATGGAATCTGATTAACATGTATTTTTTTTCGTCTGGGGTTCATCCATTTTCTTGGAACAACCATTACTGTTTCTTTTGTGATCCAAGACTGATTACATGTATGCATTGTCAAGAATTACATTTCGTGTTGGATTGGGCATTATGCTTTATCTGAATTGGAATGTGTAGAGTTGTAGCAGAAAAATGGACCAAAAGTGTTACAAACATCTGAGGGTATTTTAGTCATTTCACGTTTTTTTAACTGGTCAAACTAACAATCAACATAAATTTGGACCAAACCCGTTACGGGTCAGCGAAAATGGACGAAACCCGACACGTTTGAAACTATTGGACCAAAACCGTTATACCCGGTAAACCACGAGGACCAAAAATGTAGTTTACCAAAAAATTACGTATATGTACGAAATCATAAACTAAAAGCTATTTGTTCAAACCCAAAAATCAAAGGGACTTCTCAATCTAATATTTATTTAATTCTGTCACCTTGAACGATGGTTCATTCTTAATTAGCTTCTGTAAACTCGAAATTTATTTTTGCATGCCATCAAATCAAAATATTATATAATGCATTGATGACACGAAGTAACTAAGATAGATCATGCATGTTATTTGTACAGTTGTTTGGTGGTCCCGTTCGTTTTCTCCATTATTAACATAGAAACTAGAAAGTACATCACAGATAGAGTACGGTCATGGGACACGCTTGAAGTGTTAAAAAATTCAAGATAAAGCGTATGAGTCGCTAATAAAACATTAAAATGAAAAACACTTAATGAAGGAGCTAATAATCAAATATTAGTAAAGTACATATTTCTCTCTTACACCTTGGGTTGAGAGTGAAGACAGGTATTACACGTTTTTACATTAATACAGATTACTACTTTTTTAATGGTTAAATTCGATTAAAAATAGCATGTTAGATCTAATGTTACTTAAATGGGACATAATTACTTAACGCATAGAAGTTTTTAATCCTTTTAAACAAGCTTATTTAATAACTAAACGAGTACCCATGTATAACAACGGGATTTTATAGCCGCAAATACTTTTAGTGATAAAAAATGGTTTATGGTTTATAAACGAAAAATAGTAAAAGTTTGAAGATCTGAGGATTAAACATAATGTTTTGAAACCCGGTTCGACCCGGGTGGTTCAACCGGTTGAACTGTTCCGGTCAGAAAACGGGTCAATTAACCGGGTCATCCCAACAGGTTAGGTCGAAAAAAGGGGTCAAATTATACCGGGTCAACCCGCCGGGTTTGAAGCGTCCCGATTTTCGATGTGTAATAATAATTTCATTTTGAAACATATGTTTTCAATATTTCCTTTTTTACTTTCAACATTTCCTTTATAATTTTTTCAACATTTCACTTTCTTTACTTTTCACTATTTACTTTGACTATTTTTGTTTTATAAATAGTATAGATATAATGAGATTAGGTTATTAAAAAAAAAGTTTGCTTTATGGTTATTTCCAAGTTCTAAATTACAAAGCTAACTAGGCCGAGCAACATTTTGATAGAGGCATCCTCAATCAAGAACATTTTGTTGAAATTACTTACAAGGAATTTCTTGCTAGAGACATTTTTTGCCATATACTTAGCTTTCAAAAAATCCTATAGTTCTTTAGTAGATTCATCATTTTAGTAAATATATACTACATATAATGCACGAAAGCACCTCACTCTTAATTTTAAGACGTACAAGAAAAGAAGCATAATGTACACCACTTTAATGCACATACTCACTCTTAATTTTCAGACTTACAAGACAAGAAGCATAATGTACAATGCACATGTTGGGATTTTATAATCAAGTTAACCATTAACTACGAGTACGCAGCGGATAATGGATCTAGTTTACAATTATAGTTAACACGTATAATAAACAAACAAAGAATAAAAGGGAACAAGAAAAACTAACCCTCGTCGACACCCGCAAAAGAAACTAATAGTGGTTAAAATACCACCTCTACGGTTGCTCACACAAACACGTCAAACAAATACGCCCGGAGTGCTAGCCGTGTACCACGTAAACCCAAAACACAATTCGAATACAAAAATTGTATACGTTCGAATGTGTACAATCAAAAGAAGCAAGTAAGTCAAGAATTAATATTCTAGTAATAACATCTTCCTTTATAGCTTGATATGTTTGACAATTCAAACAAACCAAAGCCTTGTTCCTGTGATCTTATTGGACAAGATAAAAGTGTAAACAATTATGGAACGTAGGAGTACTATGAATGGAGTGGTTACAGGAACCTTTTGTGTTGCTTTTTCTTTTTCTTTTTTTCCTTCGTATCGACTGATCAGAGGGTATCTATATATATATAGCCTCAACACTTTCTCATGATAAGGCTAAAAAACCTTTCATGATAAGCCTAAAACTCCACTAATCATGATAAGGCTATGAAAGCAAGTCAATCCCTATCACAACTCTTACTTTCTTAATGTTATCTCATTCAAATGCACCTAGACATTCATCTAGATCCCACTCAGCCGATTATGGCCTTAGGACAAGCAAGGATTATTGTCTAGTCATTCTATGTCCAAAACGGGTCACATTTGAGACTTTACGTGAAATACATAACGTATTCTAAATGTTTAATGTGTGTGCCCCCAATAGGCTCACACACCCTTAGTCGTATTAGTCTATTCCAACTCACATATTCCAACATAATGTACAATGCACATATTAAAAAGACAAAACACTACTTTAATGCTATTAATGTAGTCAAGATATTTAATGTAGTCAATTAATTAACAGGACAATAAATACAATTAATGCAATTATTAAAACACTCTTTACATAAGAAATACAAATTACAAGCATATTGTACAACCAACTTAAACACAATTCCTGCATTAAATGTCACTAATACAAATAACAAAGCACATTATACAAATATTCAAGCCCGAACGGGCAATGGGCCAAATGAGCTCGAGCCCGAACGGGCACAAGCCAATCGGGCTCGAGTCTGAACGGGCACGGGCCAAACGGGCTCATGTTATACGAATCGCTTTAAAAAAGATCCAAAAAGACAAAATAAATTCCTTAGTTAAGGAGTTAAAATACGTCACAGGAAATTCTTGATATCTGTAAATTTATTGTCAAAAAGAGCATAATAAACTAAAATACATGATTCACCGGAAACTTTTATTTCAGGGTACCTGCCGCCGCAACGCGTGGGTACCCTGCTACTATCAAATAAAGGACCATATATACCATTGATGCAGAATTTCTAACCAGGTTTCACAATTTATAATTGTCTCGTCTACATATGATCTACCTAATGCACTAACGGGCAGTGTACCCCGTCGTGTGTAGTGTAGTATTCGGTAAAGCCGAGGTCGTCCCAAGAGCTATGTGTATCTGGATTTTAACTAAGTCTATGTCACGTTTTAAAGGGGTTTATGATTTGTTTGATTAATTAAACTAATAACAGAAATGAAATAACGAAATTAAAATGAAGTTGTGAACAATAGGGAGAAAATGTACTAGCCTAGTTTTCATCCTATCATGACTATGTTTTCAAGCTTTCTACTGCTTCAAGTGGGGCATAAATATCACTAGACTCATGGGTTAAATTCGCCTAGCCTATCTCCCTAGAATCCTCTCCGGAATCAAAGGCACTACCCTCTGTAATAAGCGGAGTTGCAGGTAGACTAGTTCGAGTCATTAAGTGCCACTACATGCTAGATTAATTCTTTGTGTGATCCGGCCTCTCGGAACTTAGACCACACATCTAACTTCTTAAGTTTATCCAACTCGGAGGGTGATCCTATGGAGCATTCTAATTCCACTCGGACACAATAAATGTTGGTCGTCCTATTATTACATTAGGGTCATGGGTTAAATTCTTCCTAATGCAACAGGTACAACCGACCTTCAAAACTACCGAAACTAGAGGATCTAACGAATAACTAAGCATGCACATACTAGAAGCAATATTAAAAGCACGAAAACATAATCAAAACATGAAAGGAATCATAACTAGGCTAGCACCAAAGGTGCTTAGCCGATCATATTAAAAGGTACAAACGATTCAATGTTTTGCATGATAAATGAAGACATGAATTCGAAATGTAAAATAAATATGAATCGCTAAAACTTATTGATGTTAAGGCATGATTTCTCCCTTGGAAAATGCTCCGTATGCTGCTGTGGATCGTCCTTGTGGAACCCTACTTCGTCCCTTGATGAGTTGTTGTAACAACCTGTAAAATTCCCTAGTTATTAGTAAACGTTAATCAAGTATTAACCTATCATTACAGTTCACTTAACCATTTTAATGGGCAAAATATAAAAAATTTGTTTATTACATTACGATAATACAATACATTGGAACGAGCTCACACACGGTCCACGAAAATCATATATACCAATTATAAACCAAACGGACTCTTATCACTATTCATAGCCCAAATTCATGAGCCTTTACTATTTAAGCCCAATTCATTTATTTATTTATTTATTTATTTATTTTTGTAATTCCTTATATATATATATCGACTGAACACACAATACTTTACCTCGATTTCTCCCAATTTCGACACATAACATACCCAACATTTTACATGGATCAAACCCTCTCACATCAAAGAATTAGAATGTCGAGTCTCACATTCTATCTCGAACTTTTGATACATTAACAAGACACAAAGTAAATCACATTCGACCACATTTACAAATTCACCCATTTTGTTTAAATCGACATTTAACTTATTTTTCCTAGCTTAATTAATTTTCCTTGATCGAATATAAGTTCATAACATTGTTTCCTCATCTTGTTACACTCTTGGTCACGTTTGAAATCATTTTGGAACCTTTGCTATAGTCGAACACATATACATATATACACAACTTGTGCATAACCAGACCAAGCAATCAACCCTCCTCCTAAATACCTATATACTCGATTTGTTAGGAACACATTTTGTATTTATTCAAGTATTGATCATAATGTAATAGGTTGCTTAGGCCTTTAAGTTTGTTTTAGGCCCAGCCCATGTAGAAGGCCCATGGGCTGTGTCATTTAGTTAATTAATTATGATGTTTAGGGCTACAAGCCCATCCTTATGTAAAAACTATAAATACCCCTCCCATTACAAGGGAAGGGGTTGGTTGATGAATGCTTAAACATTTCCATATTATGATGAAAAAAAAAAAAAAAAAAAAAAAAAAAAAAAAAAAAAAAAAAAAAGAGTAGATGTGCTTTGACTTTCTTTGACTTTTCTTTTTAATTCTTCAACCCCTTCTTTCTCCGTTCATTCATTTTCTCCTTTTTATATCATACCTAGGACTTTTTAGTTCTAAACTATTGGTATTGTCCTTGGGTAGATCCCTCCGGCTCTGGCGGATCATAGGACGGTTTTCCCTAACCTTAGTCACCTTATAACTCCATGACTATCCTAATGATGCCATAAACCAAACCTTTTGAAAATCTCTCAAAGTGTTTATGATTGTAAAACACATTTTGTTAACACTTTGAGAGTTTTGTTATTTTCAGAAGAACTCCCCCTTAACATGTGCTCATATTCGTTAAAGTAAAATCTGCACATGTCGGGAAGAGTTGGCACTTTTTTGAATTGATAGATTTTCAGTGAACCTGATCATCGCGAGACACGCTTACATCACCAGTTGGACTGGCTTGAAATTATTACCCGTCCAGATCAGATTCAAAGATCATCGCTTGAAATTGGTACATTCTACTCAGACATATCCATTGCGAGACACGTTTACATCACCAGATAGACTGGTTTGAAATTATTACCCGTCCAGGATATGTCCTTTCGACTACTGACTGTTGTTATCGTCAATTCGAGGGTCAATTCTTGAGTCTTATACTCATGAGATATCATCGTTGCTTCCACCATATTTTAATCACATTTTCACAATTAATATTCCCTTATCTCTTACAAATCTCATCCAAATCCTGGAAGGGAATCAAATCTCACAACTTGCTACATTATTAAACAATATAAACATCTATACTTGCATATATATCGACACATATACACACCCATTCTCATTCACTCTTACACACATTTTCTTACTCATTTCTCTCTAAAACTATCACTGCCGAGAGCCTCAAGGAAGCCAGGACCATTCCTCTCTCTGTTCGAACCATTTTCAAGGCGTTCTAGCACCATTCGAAGCTTGGGTGATCGTTTTCACAAGCCACGAGAATCGTATCTTTGTTCTAGTCCGTTCTAACGTTTAACACTCCACCTTTTTAAGGTGTGGTAAGCCTTTCAACACACTTTCCATACTTTCTTATGGTTTTCATCATTTCATGCATGTTCTATAATCATACTCGAACATATATTACTTCTATACATTTTATTCGTATTCTAGTTATTTATTTTTCATGAATACATCTCGAACCCTTTCAAGAGATGGCTAAAAACCGAATCTCATCACCATTCAACACTCACAAGCTCATTTATATACATTTCGAACACCATTTTAAACGTATATCGCAACGTATAATAATATAACACATATAATAAGTCATATTCTATTTTCAGACCTTGTGTTTTGTCGTTAGAAAAGGGCATATAAAAACGAAACCATATACACAACATATTGATTTTATTGCACATCTTGATTCTCCACATATTCACCTAATAAGTTGTCGAAATAAGCTCTTGATATAAGCTTGTATTAGTCATTTTTAAACACCCAAGTAAACGCTACTAAAAACAGTTCGAAAACTCTTTTATTTATTCGAGTGGGCCTAAGGCCCAATAAGCACTTTTTAAGCTCTTGCGATAAGCTGACCAAATAAGCCCTTTGGATACCTTTTTGTGACCCTTAAATAAACCCAATGATAAGCCCTCTTTGTCTTTAAACCCTTTGGATCATAAATCCTTAATGGGCCTTTAAATTCACACGTTAAGGCCCATTAAGCTTAAAAATAAGCTCTTTGACCAATAAGCAGTTGATTTTGTCTTAAATAAGCTTTATAAAGTTATTAAAACTTTCAGAAATCTTTTCACACTTTTTTTGTGATTTTTGGACTAAGTTTGCAAAATATTTCAACTTTAAGGGTTAAAACTGCCAACTTCACAAAATTGTGTCAAAACTGTAAATTCAGTAAGTTAAGGGTAGAACATGAACATCCAGTAAACTAGAAGCTTAAAAAGTCATTTTGGAACCTTTTTGGACTAAAAATGTAAACAAAGACTAACGGTGCAAAACTAACTCCGTTAGGGTGAAAAGTATAAAATTTGTATAGTACACGGACCAAACTGTAACTTTATATCATATTCAATTCTATTTCATATTTTACACTTTTTCCCATAATCACGTGCATATTTACGATTCGTACAATATATTTAATCACATTACGTTATATTTATATAACGAACTTTAAACGATTTAACTTAACGTTTCGTTTCACCACTTTCGAGGAAACGATATTTATGAATTCAATGACATAAAAACAAGATAATATTATATATAATATTATTTTTGAACTTTAAGCATTTTAAGCATATCACACTCTCACATCACCAATCAGATCCTTATCCGTTACTCAATTTAACAATCACTATTCATATAAAGTCAGATTCTCAGACTTTACCATTATTCAGGTCGTGTGTTGGAGCCGTTCCCATAACTTACTTGATTTCATATTTCACCTTGCCAGTTACGCTCAAGGTGAGTCATAGCCCCACTATTACTTTATTACTCAGTTTAAACTACTTGGGGTGAGAAACATGCAAAACACTTTTTAAAGAACGACACTATACTCATGTTTTATTAAACTATTACGCAACGATTAGCCTAAGCATTGTATCCCCTTCATGCCAAAACTCATGAACCGTCAATTCCACTTGGGAAGCGCGAATGCTATAAATAGATCTATTGGGGATGACACCCCCGTTCGGTTTGGCCAGGTTGGTCAAATGCGAGCGTATAACATGTCAAAACACGAGTGTCTCGGGATAGACACTTACACGGGCCTTTATTTAACGTGCTTCTAGAGCATGCACATTGTCAAGCTTCGGTTGCATGAACTTAGTGCTAGCGTAATAGACATTTATATTGATGTGTCATCATTGTGATGGACACATGCTTCGATTATGGTCCAACTTTACTGTTTTATACAAACCTATAAACTCACCAACCTTTGTGTTGGCACTTTTAGCATGTTTTTCTCAGGTCCATAATGAGCGAGGATGGCACGGAGGAGCACGGATACATCAAGAAGGCTATAAATTTTATTATCATTCGAAAACTTATTTAGTAAATCTTACAACTACTGGGACCTCATTTTGTAAACTCTGATATTCGAAATGTAAATCTTTTAAAACGACTCAACTAGAGATTGTTTTCTATCATTATAACTGTTATGCCATGAAGTAACACCCAGTTTGAATTCCGCTGCGTATCACGAAATTGGGGGTGTTACAGATTGGTATCAGATCTATAGTTATAGAGAAACGGGTCTAATTGAGACCTAAACTATAACCACTTTTACAAACAAAACATTTTATAGCCTTTCGCTCTCCGTGCCTTCCATCCTGCAGACGATTATGTGACTTCTAGGTATTTTATGCTACTCATTAGTATATTGATATATATACACTCGACATGCTTTCAATCACTTTAGAACTAAATACATATGCGTATGCCTATTCTAGGGCATTACGGCACAACCACATTTCTTCAATCATGTACCTACTCATACTTTAGCAGTAGGTTGTAAACACACAGGTTGCAAGTCTTGTATGGGCGGGACTTGGGACTGAATGGATTTACGATGCCTGTTGGGAATTATGATACGAATCAAGAGAAGACAACTTAGGTCTGGTAGTATGTCAGAGTTAGGTCTGTCTTTGTAATTAGGTCTGGTAATGCAAAGTTAAGTCTGGTAGTATGTTTAAGTCTGGTTGACTTATAATGTTAAGTCTGGTCGTATAGTTAGGAAAGTCTGTTAGAGATAAGTTAGGAAAAGATACAAAACGTGTAAGTATCTTTATAGAAGATTTGTGAATATCTTCTAAGTCGGTTAGTATTAGGGTTTCCTTGTGTTATAAAAGGATCCCTAAAGATTGTTAGTAAAGTGTGTGAGTTGTACGAGTTCACTATTGTGATTATAATCAATATACGAAGTTAGTGATATTCCTGTGTGTTCTTCATTGTTCTTGTTAAGATTCCGCATTAACAATAACAATTACCTAGGGTTTCTCACTTAGATTGGTTCGGATTTATCCTAACCATCTACTAGGTATTCAAGACTACTTAGAGATCCACATACAATTCGTGGACCAACAAGTGGTATCAGAGCAAGGCGAGAGACTCTGAATTCGAAGAACACTAAATCCCAAAAACCTAATTCTCACTCAAATCACCCTACACAATGTCTGAATTTGATAAGCCTGAAACTTTCTCAATCCATAACAGTGAGGATGAGAAGTCAAACCATGAAGATGAAGGAAAAACCGAAACCAGTAACTCCCAAACACAACAACAACCCATCCCTTCCACAACCACAATCTCAAACATAAAACTTCCATTACTGAAAAGAGAAGAGTATGATATATGGGCCATGGAGATGGAACATTATCTGGAGTACATTGATAGTGATGTATGGAAGGTTATTCAAAAGGGAAATTCTAAGAAAAGAATTTCACAAGGGAATGATGGGCAGATCAGAATAATGCCACCAGTATCTGCTGAAGAGATTAGGGCTGTGGAGAAGGAAAAGAAGGCCAGAACCTTGCTTCTTATGGCTATTCCTAAGGAGCATCTACAAAGGTTTCATGGCATCCTTGATGCTAAGGAGATGTGGGAGGCTATCAAGAAACGATTTGGAGGCAATGCAAACTCCAAGAAGATGCAAAAGGCTGTTCTTAAACAGCAATTTGAGACATTCAGTGTTTCAAAGACTGAAGGTTTGGAGAAGGGCTATGACAGATTTCAACATCTGTTAACACAACTGGAAGTTCATGGTGCAGCAGTTTCAAATGAGGATGCAAACCACAAGTTCCTTAGATCTTTACCATCAGAATGGGGCAATGTATCTGTGGCGATGAGGATTAAGGAGGAAGTAGATTCAATGACACCTGATGACCTATACAATAATCTCAGAATGTTTGAAAGGGACATCAGTAACAACACTCAGGCTTCAACCAGTTCATCAAATGTTGCTTTTGTGTCACAAAACAAAAGCAGTACTTACAAGGTTAAATCTGGTAGTGTTAGGTCTGGTATCTATGAAACTCCTTCAAGTGAAAGGTCTGCTTCAAGTTTTACTGATGAGGTGATACATTCTTTCTTTGCCAACCAAACGGAAGATGAAAGCTTTATTAGTGAGACCTAGAACAGATTAATGATGCTGAAGTTGAGGAGATGGACATAAAATGGCACATTGCCATGGTTGCTTTAAGGGTCAAACGATTTCAGAAGCAATATGGGAGGACCATCAACTTCAACAAAAAATCACCAGTGGGATACACAAAGAGGACAGTTGAATGCTATAACTATCACAAGCATGGACAATTTTCAAGAGATTGTCCAGAGAAGAAGCCTGCTGATGGGAAAAGAGATGATGATGGGAAGATGGAAAAGAATCAGATGAGCCTGCTAACAATGGAAGCTGGAGGAGTCAACTGGGGTGAGCATCCAAGAGTAAATGAGGAGTCTGATCATGCTCTCATGGCCATTGGTAATGAGGTATCATTATGCTTTAAATTATGCACTGACTCATATAATCATGTTAAGGCTTTATGTGATGAGCAGCTAGAACAAATAGGTAACCTAGAAGTAAATCTATTAGCACATAAAAATGCTGTAAAAACATTAGAGGCACAAAAGGTCACCCTTCAAAACCAACATGCTGCTTTAAATGAAAAACTATACTTTCAAGCTAATAAAATATATGAACAAGATGAAAAGCTTAAAAGGTATAGACAATTGGGCCTTAAAATTCAGAAGGAGAGGGATGAGTTGAGAAAAAGGGTAGATCAGTGGAACAATTCAAATAATAACCTGTTTAAGTGTTGGGATTCTCAAATTAAGTCAAATAAAAAATGTGGCTTAGGATATGAGGAAATGAGAATAAGGCTATATTTAAGAATAAAGAAGAGGACTATACTGATAAGCCTTTGTATAATAGGTTTGTTAAGACTGGTGACTTTAAGGGAGTACCACCACCTTTGAGTGATGACTATACTCCTCTTGAAAAAGAAGAGTTGGATGATTCACTCTTTGTGTATGGTAAGAAAGGTCCTCAAGTGCCTGAACCAACCACCTCAGAGGACAAATCCAGTAGGTATTCTTCTTGTCAATCCAATGACTCTGAAGGATCTATTGATGGTTCCTCTGATCACTCTAAGTCTGAGTCAAAAAGTGAGGTAAAAGAGAATCCTGAACCTAAGGTTGTTAAGAAGTGTGAACCTGTTGGTACTAAACCTGTAGTGACTGAACCAAAGGCTAAGACAGTCAAACCTAGTTGTGTTAATCACATAAAAACTCCTAGGGAATCTGTTAAAATGAGTAAGTCACCTAGAAGCAATAGTGTTCACAGAGAAAGTAGGAGTAGTTATACTTATGCTCCTAAAAGATGCTTTGTGTGTGGAAGTTTGAGTCATTTAATAAGAGATTGTGACTTCCATGAAAAGAGAATGAAGAGAGAGGCTGAGCAAAAGAGAATGAATGTTAATATGGGTCATGGTTCAAATAAACCAGTTTGGAATAATGCTAGTAGAATTAATCATGCCAACCAGTTTGTTCCCAGACCTGTCCAACTCAATAACTCTACCAGACCTAACTCTTATGTTAATTCTGGTAGACAAAATCTTAGGTCTGGCTACAGGAACTTTAATGTGAATAGGCAAAATGTTAATTCTGTGAGGCCTAATGTGAACACTGGCTATGTGAGACCCAAACAACCTTTTCAAAAACCTCAGGTGAATGCAAATTTTCAAAGAAATAATTTTTATAAAACTCATTCACCTGTAAGGAGACAAACAAATTCAAATGGGGGTTCTGCTGATAACCTCTCTGATTGCTGGGCTTGGAATCCATTTAAAAATGAATTTACCTATAAGTCCAAACATGGTTTCACTGGAGCAAGTTCATACAAAACCTATAAGTATGTTGCTCTACAGAAAGAACTCAAGCCCACTCAGGCCTGGGTTGTTAAGAAAAATGATTTTCTTTCTTAACTTTGTATAGTTTGTATATTTGTTTGTTTTTAATCTTGCTATTCTTCTTGGTTATTCTTTTTCTCAGTAGTTAATTTGTTTTCTACTTTCCATAGTATGTTTATTTTTGGTATATTGTGCTTAACTTTGTTTTGCAGTTGTTAACTCTTCTCTATTGCAAGTGATTCATATGTGGAAATTAAAACAACAGAACCATGGAGGCTTTTTATTTATTAACAAGTGATTGCATTCAAGGATGCAATTTACAATGCATCATAAGACAAAAGCTTTAACATAATCCAGCCAAACCACACCACCTACATTTTCTGTTTCCCTTTGCTCATGAAGTCAAGGAATGGTCTTCTTGGCTCCTCTGCCACCAAACTGATTCCACGCTTTTGGGCATGGGAGTCCAAGAATCAGGCTGCTTGGTGGTGGACGTGGTATAGAACCACTTCTCAAGGATGGTACAACCTTCGAAGGAAAAGTCACTTCATCATCATTTGAGGGTCTTCTTCTTCAGCACTTTATCATCTACATCAGAAGGGGGAATTGGCTTTGAAGTCTTTGGTGCTTCATCATCTGGCTCCTTTTCAGTAAGATCATAAAGCAGCTAGCCATTGCTTTAGAGTTGACTCTCTTAATGTCTTGTTTCTTGTGATTGAATGAATACCCTGGTGGGAAGTATCCACCCCATCCTCCTGATGATGTAATCAGAAGATGAGCCATTTGGATCCCAAGAAGACTCGGATGAAATCTCTATGATTTCTGAGTTGGAAGGATCCATTATGTTATAAGATTTTTCTTTTGGTTTGTGATGGTTTTGTGATAAAACAATGGGTGGTTTTATAGGGAAAATCAAGGTTTAATGTCATTTAATGCTCGGTTGGTGTATGGGTTAATACTTGCAGGCAAAGAGTTATTAATTGTATTTTTGGAAAGTTGACCACAGTTCTTATTTTGGTTAAGTATCTTTGTTTAAAAATAAAAAAAAACATAAAAAGGGGAAGGAATTTACTTAAGGGGAGGTAATGTACATGTAAGACCAAAATTTTTAATGTAATCCACTATTCTTGCAAATGTACTTGAATTATGAAACTTAAGGATTAGTTGCCTTACTTCTGTGTGGCTTTACTCCAAACTTTTTGCAAATATAAAAAGGGGTTTTCAAGGGACACACAACCTTTGCTTGCTGCTATGCTTCGGTACTAACAATGCAGGTACTTCTGGAGCTGCACAAGTGCTCCCTGATGAGGAACAAGACCAAGCATCATCTAGGTCTGCTACACCTACATCTACCCCAACTCCATCATCTCAACCAGGTCCCTCACCATCTGCTGAAAGATTACCTACACCTATCCAACAATCTTCACCTTCACAACCAAATGTTCCAAGTCCTGCAAGGGAGGAGGAACATGCTCCCATAACTGTGGAAAATCTTCTTATCATAGTTCCTCAACTGCAAAAGAAGATTGCCATTTTGGAAAAGTCTAATGAGGCACTCAGAAAAGCTTATGTGACTTTGGTGCAGAAAGTAAAGAAAATGGGAGTGGCAATGAAGAAAAAGGGTGTTTCTTTTGATGATGAGGAAGGTGAAGCTGAAAATTCTTCCAAACAGGGGAGGAATTTGGAGCAAGAACAGGAAAATATTCTTCAAACACCAGTTCAAGAACCTCTAGTTCAAGACAATGTCACCACCATCAGTCCAGAGACACTGGAAGTAGCAGAGACTTTGGCTCAATCAATGGGCAAAATTAAACAGGATAGGAAGAGAAGAAGGTTAATTTTGTCTGCTGAGGAAGAGATTGAAAAGTTTTGGACATATCTGATGAAAAGTCTGGTGAAGGAAAGTCTGGTAATGAACTTAGTTCTGGTAATGAAGACAACAATCTGCACTAAGAAAGGGAAAGCAGGTTGTGGATGAAACTTCAAAGCCAAAGAAGTCTAAGAGCAAAACAAGAGAAGAACTAGCATCTGAGGCTGCAATTGAGAGGATTAAGGCACAAGATATTGCTGAAGAAGAAAGACAAAAGAAGCTAGATGCAGTTTATGCAAGACAATTGGCTGAAGAATCTGATGAATTTACAAAGCTGCTCAATGTTGATGATGAAGTGAGAGCAAAGTATGAGGAGCTTCTAACTATTGAAGGTTTAACTACTGATGAACGAGCCAAACAGTTAGCTGACTTCATAAATGCAAGAAATAATGATGATACATTGGGTGGATTCTTAGAAAAGTTCAAGCTTCAGAAGAAATCAAAGATTCCCAAGAAGATGTCTATGGCAGAAAAGAAACATGATATGAAGATGTATCTTAAAATCAAATGCATCTATCTTTGGAACAGATGAAAGGGAAGTCATATGAGGAAATTCAAGTAGCATATCTCAAGGCATTTGAGAGAGATCAAGGTTACAAAGCTATTGATTATGATGATGTGCAGAAATATTGTTTTCAGGGTAGAAAGGACTAAAGAGACTGAACTGGTCATTGAACCTGATAAAATGATTGATATACAACCTGAAATTGGAAAGTCAACAGAAGAAGTGCAAGCTGAAGTAATAAAGCCTATTGTGTTTCAAAGAAGAAAAGGTTTGGAAAGAAAAAGTAAATCCAAGAAAGTGGTTGTTGAAGAGGAATTAGAGGAAGAACCTTCATCTGAAGGAGCCACCATGGGGACTATTGAAAGCACAAAGGAACCAACTAAGGTTGTCAAGTATCAATTAATCATGACTGGTGAAAGAGCTGCATATCAAATTATAAGGGAGAATAATTCTGACATTGTTTATATGAATTTTGCTGGAATTCTAAATGATGTGAACAGGGAGGATCTTCAGGAACTTTATCAGTTGGTAAACATTAAATATGGAGATCATCCACCTGAAGATGAATTTGAAAGAGTCTTTTGGGGTAATTTGAAGGTGATGTTTGAGCCACCCACTGAGTCAGATATTGTGTGGAAACTTCCTGAAGAGCAAAACATTGTCAGCTGGAGATACTTTCATACCTGCAAGGTACATTGTGTTTCATTAAAGAATGTTGATATTTATATGCTTGCAGAAGTGGAATATCCTTTATCATCAAGTGTTTGCAAGGAAATGATGAGCAAAAAGTTGTATACTGGTAAAAAGGATGAAGGATATGAGATGTTATTGGATTTAATTAAGAGGCAGTCTTTGAAGGATGTAGCTTAAGGGTGTTTGAAAGAATTTTCACAAGTTGTTGAGTGAGACTATTGGAACTTCTCACTTGGTGGAGGTGCTTTGCACTAACACATCAAAAGGTTATCAGTCCACCTTGTCTCATCAACACAAGGACTGGCTAATCCTGAGCAAACGGCTAACAGGTAAAGATTGCTCAAATCCGTTTATGGCTGACAATTTGCCAAAAATTGTATGGTATTCAACTCACCATATCTATGATAAGTGAAGAGTTGGCTAGCCCACAAGGTTATGGCTTGTGGTAAAGGCTGTGGAAAACCATAAATGGTAATCAATTCACCATGATGAGGTGCTTTTCCATCAAAGAATTGACTAGTCCAGAAGCAAACGGCTTCTGGTAAAGACTTAACAAATCCGTTGATAAGCTGATGATTTGCTAAAAATCATATGGTTATTAATGTACCATGGTCTTACACACCAAAACATTGGCTACTCCAGTGGTAATGGCTATTGGTAAAGAGATTTCAAATCCATTATATTTTCAATGATTCACCTCTCACAGATGGTAACACATTTGGAAGTGATGAGAATAGTCTGAAACTTAAATGAATTTGATGTACATATAGTCAATGTTGCTGCAAAGACCATATCAGAAGAGCTTATCAAGATTCAAGCTGCTAGAAGGGATCAAGACCTAAATACAGTTCAAAGTATTCAAGATTCAATCCTCAGAAGGCTTAATCAGAAGAACTTGAAGTTCATGAAGCATGAAGATCAAGTTAGGGGAGGATTGTTGGGAATTATGATACGAATCAAGAGAAGACAACTTAGGTCTGGTAGTATGTCAGAGTTAGGTCTGTCTTTGTAATTAGGTCTGGTAATGCAAAGTTAAGTCTGGTAGTATGTTTAAGTCTGGTTGACTTATAATGTTAAGTCTGGTCGTATAGTTAGGAAAGTCTGTTAGAGATAAGTTAGGAAAAGATACAAAACGTGTAAGTATCTTTATAGAAGATTTGTGAATATCTTCTGAGTCGGTTAGTATTAGGGTTTCCTTGTGTTATAAAAGGATCCCTAAAGATTGTTAGTAAAGTGTGTGAGTTGTACGAGTTCACTATTGTGATTATAATCAATATACGAAGTTAGTGATATTCCTGTGTGTTCTTCATTGTTCTTGTTAAGATTCCGCATTAACAATAACAATTACCTAGGGTTTCTCACTTAGATTGGTTCGGATTTATCCTAACCATCTACTAGGTATTCAAGACTACTTAGAGATCCACATACAATTCGTGGACCAACAATGCCTTTGCTGTGGATACTTTATTCAAGGGCTTACAATTCAACTATACAAATATGCCCTACTCATACACTTTTGTGGTCTAGGAAACTTTCCCCCAGGATATTGTAACTAATTACAACGGTCTTTCCTACTACCCAGACATTGTAATTTATACAATGGTCTCATTTATTTCTCAGACATTGTGTGTTGCACAATGGTCTTACTAATTTCTCAGACATTGTGTGTTGCATAATGATCTCAATTATTTCTCAGACATTGTAAATGATTACAATGATCTCTAAACTTTTCACGACACTACAAATATTATTTAGCATGGAACCTATCGCAAACTATTGAATTCCTCGATAAAAATTAAGGATATGAAATTGCTAAGGAACAAACTGATTCATCATCTACAAAAGCTGAAGTTCAGCAACTTTCTCTACATTTATCAAGTTCTCTTCCGAAACTTTCATTTTAAAATGTCTATGATTCTAGCCCGTGTGGACTATTTTCTTTTCCACGCGTAGCTACTTTATTCGCTCATGCTACACACTTATACTATTTTTATATAAGCGTTGTACTATCACAAACGGCGGACATATCACGAGTATACCTAATTTAGGTATTTGAAAAATGTATCGAACCTCGGCTAAATATAGTCTAGTCACCTATATTTAACCTAGGGACAGTTAAACATAGACTGACTACCTATGTTCAACTTAAAATTTTCAAATACTGGGAATAGTTGTACCAGAATTATGTCCGGGGTGATCCTCTACTTGACTTTTCGAAAAATCTCAAAATTTTGTGAGTATAAACAATTCATGTGTATTCAACAGATTAAACACACGTTACACTACTAAGAAGGAATTCAGAACAATGATAAAATTTCACCCTATTTCAAAAACGACAAGTTGAAATACATCACTAGTTATCTCATAAACCCATCGACCCAAGGAACCCCATTTATTCATCAACCTCGCTTCAACACCTAACACAGACTGAATCTCGGGACGAGATTCAAAAATAAGGGGTAGGTACTGTAACAACCTGTAAAATTCCCTAGTTATTAGTAAACGTTAATCAAGTATTAACCTATCATTACAGTAAACTTAACCATTTTTATGGGCAAAATTTGAAAATTTTGTTTATTACATTACGATAATACAATACATTGGAACGAGCTCACACACGGTCCACGAAAATCATATATACCAAATATAAACCAAACGGACTCTTATCACTATTCATAGCCCAAATTCATGTGCCTTTACTATTTAAACCCAAATCATTATTTTATTTTATTTTATTATTATTATTTTTTTTTGTAATTCCTTATATATATATCGACTGAACACACAACACTTTACCTCGATTTCTCCCAATTTCGACACATAACATACCCCAACATTTTACATGGATCGAACCCTCTCACATCAAAGAATTAGAATGTCAAGTCTCACATTCTATCTCGAACTTTTGATACATTAACAAGGCACAAAGTAAATCACATTTGACCACATTTACAAATTCACCCATTTTGTTTTAATCAACATTTAACTTATTTTTCCTAGCTTAATTAATTTTCCTTGATCGAATATAAGTTCATAACATTGTTTCCTCATCTTGTTACACTCTTGGTCACGTTTGAAATCATTTTGGAACCTTTGCTATAGTCGAACACATATACATATATACACAACTTGTGCATAACCAGACCAAGCAATCAACCCTCCTCCTAGATACCTATTGTCAGGATCGTTTGATGTGTTACACTTAGGGTGTTAATCCTTTATGATGTGTATGTGATACTTAAGTTGATATAACCAAGTATGCGGAATCTACTTAGTTATACTTAGAAGAATATTCAAGTGAATGAATGGAACAGTAAGTATTTGTATGTAAGTGTATGAACAATGAAGACAATTGATTAACCAAAATGATTCAATATTATTAATGATAATAATACGAGTACTCTTGCTAGTACTAGGGTTTACAACCTTGAATCTTAACAAAACTGATTATATGAGATATGTACAACCTAACCTAGGATATCCTTTTATAGACTAAGGATTCCTGTACCAGATAACTATAATTCTATTTAAATAGGATATACACAATATATATTCTATAATTATCTATACGCGTCTGTCTTCACCTTATAAGCAGTACTAACTTCTTGTGCTGGCAGTACTAACTGACTTTGTACTGTCAGTGTTATCTTTATCAGTCTTCAGCACTTGAAACATTAAGCCTTGCAGTTTGTACTGTTAGGTTTAATTCCCAACAATCCTCCCCTAAACTTATGATTTCTCTCCAAATCACTAAGTTTCTTCGAATTAAACTTTACCTTTAATGATGGGGGATTCTTCCAAACATTACCATGTCAATCTCTTAGTCTGAGCTTTTCTCTGTTCTGCAAGATGAAACATCTTCCTTACTAGCTCATCAACCATTTCTGAATCAGCTTCAACTTCCAATTTTGTATATACTAATGTAACCAACACAGCTGGTTTGAGAGGGTAGTCTTTTTCAACCAACATGTAGATCTCCAAACCATCTTTAGTAGAAATTCTATGAACTCCACATGTGTCAAAAAGCTTCCAAGAAACATCTTTGATCTGGGCTTGAAATCTCCATATTGCTTCTCCACCATCTGGTTCATAAATCCTCTTCAACTGTACCCATAATTCTTTGTCTTTATCATTAAGAGGATCTGCAACTCTGAATTTTTCTTGTACTAAGCTCCATAACTTGTTTAGATCTTCTCTGTCAAAACCCTTGAGTAAATCTTCAAACAGTTTATACTTTTCTTTTATTCCTCCAACCCACATGATTTTCCACCCTTTCATTCCTCCTTCTGTGAAAACTTCCCAATCTATGATGGGGTGTTTTGCTTGTAGTGGTTTCACATTTGTGGATTCAGGAATTATCACTATCATATTCTTGATTTGCTCATCTGTTAATCTCTCTGTTTCAGTCCTTTGCCTTTTTGATGTATCAGACTCTAACAATTCAGCTTTTCTCTTTTCTTCTTTACTGAGTCCAGTATCAATCACAAAATCAGTTGCACTTGGCTTGTTTAACCTTGCATAAGCTGCATAATAAGCTTGTTCTATCTCAGCATTAGATTTCCCTTTAAAGTAACTCTGCTTCTAGAATGCTTGGTTCTTCAAATAACTTTTCATGAAACTTATTTGCTCTTTATAAGAAGACATCTTCTTCTTATAACCTTTCTTTTGTCTATCTCTGATTCTCTGCATAAGATTACTCCAAGCTACTTCCTTATTCTTTGACAAAATAAAACTTGTAAGCTTTGCTGACTTTTCTTCTGCACTTAAACTCTGGTCTTTAATAAGTTGAACTGCTTGTGCATTCACAATTGGATCACTGTCTATCAAATATTGTAGTTGTTCTTCAAATTGTTCTGGATCCATCTGAGCATCTGAAACCATCTTTACTTTTTCTAGTCTCTTTGCTTCCATAAAGTCAATAATATCATCTTCAGACATTTTCTTTGCCAGTTCTGCATCAGTAGCAATTTAAGCTTGTTCATTTTCTTGAAGTTTCTTTGCCACTTCTGCATCATAATCTATTTGAGCTTGTGTCTTGGGCTTGATCTTTCTTTTCTGAGGCTCTTCTTCAACCAAAATACCTTTCCCTTTGTCCTTAGCAGTTTGTACTGCTTCCTTTGGCACTTCAGCAGTTTGTACTGCTTCTTCAACTATCTCAGCAGTACCTTGTTCTTGCTCTTGCTCACCCATATCAGTATCATCACCATCAGTACCTTTTCCACTAGTACCTTCTTCATTCCTCCCCTGAGTTTGAGAACCTGATTTCCCAGATTTCCTCATTATCCTCCCCTGTTTGGGAGAATCATCACCATCATCATCAGAACTATCTGGACCATCATCTGAAGAATCATCATCTATCACCACCTTAGATCTTTTCCTCTTAAGTTGAGCTTCCAAATTCTTCACCCTGAGATTCAACTGGGTGTAAACTTTGGCAAAGTTATCCTTGTGGCTTTTGAGATCTTCCTCTAGAGATTCCACCTTATTTGACAATTTTGTACAGGTGACCATCAATTCCTTTAGTGAATAGCTGCCCTCATCACTTCTAGCTGTGTTACCTGCTAGGAGAGGTAAATCAAGGGGCAAGGATCCAGTTTCTACCCTAGTTAGACTAGGATGTACTCCTAAACCACCCATTTGTTCAATTTGGCTTGGGATTTCACTACCTGTGTCAAGTCTTTGAGGACTTGGCACATTAAGTGTTTCCATGGTAGGGGTCTTATCTATGTTTACACTGTCCTGCTTAGCAGTAGTGTAAGCCTCATCCATACTATCTTGAGAGATAGGCTCATCTGCTTCAAAGGTTGGGGTAGGAGGACTAGACTGAGCAATCATAGTCTCTTTTCTGGTTCTTCTTTTATAAGTTGTGGTGACTGGGGGTGTATGGGTTATTTCAGGAATGACAATGGATGTGTGTTGGGGCTCAGTTGGGTTTACTGACCCTTCATCCTCATCAATTTGTAGCATCTCAGGAAAAAGAGGTATTTCTACCCCATTAAAAAGTCTGCTAGCCATAGCCATATTTTGAAAAACTTTTTGTTGCAGGCTAGGAGTAGGAAAAGTTTCTTTATGTTGCTTAAGTAAATTCTTTTTCTTATTCAGAAAGGATTGAATAAATCTTGGATACATAAGAATTTTTTTTTTTTTTTTTTTTACTTTTTACATTAGCAACCATACTCTCAAATATGAATTTTGAAAAATAAAAACCCTGTTTGTTGACAAACAGATGAGAGCAATAGCAATATTGCTACTGAATTGCTCCCATGATGTTCTTTTGGGACTTAAACAATGTAAGAGAGTATGTATTAGAAATCTCCATTGTGGGGAGAAACATCCCTTTTGAAAAGTTAGTTTTTGATTGGATGTATCATACCCCATTCTGGCAAGTTCTTGCCAAATTTCAGTGTTTAGCATGTTATTGATACCATCTGAATCTTGCAATTTAAGATGTCTCCTAAGTGTAGATTTGGTAACAATAAAAGATATGTCATCCACTTTAGAGTGAATTTCTATGTCTTCCTCTTCACTAATTTTGACAATGGCAGTTTGCCAAAATTGTGTGATATGAGAGACAATAAGAGTAGGGGAAACAGTTAAAGCATACCTTATATGAGAGTTGTTGAGAAAATCCACAATCTCATAGAATTTTGGTCCATCCCCTTCCTCTATTTTCTCAAGAAAAGCAACCTGGTTGTGCGTCTTGATAAAATCCAAATTAGCCATAATATTCTCAGTAAAAATTGATTTGACTGTGGTGAATAGTGAAAATTTAGGTTAGAAAGTAGAAGATGAAAGTGAGATGAGATATTATTGAGAGAATTAGGGTTTCTATTGACCGACTTAAAGAATATGTTAACTTTTATTTTAGGATAAGATTATAATAGAATAAAAGTTAAAATATCTAGAAGAGGATCCCTTAAAAACCGTAATTTAATCAGTAAAAATCGCAACAAACTTCCAACGGCTAGTTTCTAAGTAAAATTAATTACTGACACAACAGTTACAACGGCTAGTTCAGCAGTACAAACCATTATCAAAAAATTTTAAAGAACAGTATGAACTTATATGAATTTGAAACATTATAACTCACATATAGTTTTTAGCAAACTATCAGCTATCAACGGATTTGATATGTCTTTACCAATAGCCGTTTGCTTTGGACTAGCCAACTCTTCACTGTTAGATATGGTGAGTTGATAACCATACAATTTTTGGTAAATTGTCAACCATAAACGGATTTGATTAGTCTTTACCAGAAACCGTTTGCTCTGGACTAGTTGGTTCTTATGTGGGTTAGACATGGTGAACCAATAACCATTTTTTGTGTGCACAGATCACACACTGAGCTCCAAATCACCATTCAGTCCAAAACATGAAATACTCAATTCACAAACTCCAGCAACCTGCAATTGTTAGTCCAAAAACAAGAAACAAAGTGCAAAGCACTTGCCTCATAACAAATAAGCATATGACTAACATTGCTCACCAACAAGGAATTAATTTCCTTGTGGAACCCAAGCCATCACTGACTTTGGTTTTCCTCTAGCATCAATATAATTAAATCTTTTTAGCACAGTTGGAATACCATTGGATTGAAGTGGTCTCCAAACCCATGATGCTGATGCATTAATACCATTACCCATATTTCCCTTAGCAGTGTTTTTAAAACTTCTAGTATTAACTGCTTGCCTAGCAGTATGAACTGCTGGGTTTGCAATTTCAACCTTAGGCTTCCAAATTTGTTTGTTAATCACTGCATTGTTTTGAAATGGCCTTTTAACAGTTTTTGGTGTTGATTTAAAAGTTGTTTTTGCACCTTGAACTGTTGGTCTTGAGTAAACAGGTCTAAATGGTCTAGCAGTATGAATTTCTGGTCTAGCAGTATGAACTGCTCTTGGTCCAGACCTTAAAAGAACTGTTCTAGGTATCATTCTAGCATTTATAGGGTGAGTGGGAGGTATAACTGAGTTCACCCTAGGACTTGAATACATAGTTACCCTATTGTTGCAATAAGCTGCAAGATGGTCAAAGCTGCCACATGAAAAATAAGCTTTCCTATAACAGACAAAGTCATCACCTAGTTGGTGAGACTTGAGGTTGTTCCAATTCCTTTGGTTACCTCTGAGCTTGTTTGTGGTTCTATACATTTCAGCATACCTAACTGTTGGTCTAAAAGGTTTAGAATTGGTTTTAGGCCTAACAGTCTCAGTTCTGACCACCTTAGGTACTTTTGGTTCCTCTATCTTAACACTAACAGGCTTGACCACAGCCTGATCACTCTCATCATCATCAGAAGTCCAATCCTCTATGGTTGGAGCATCTGAGTCTCTACCTGATGACCTATCAGAGGACACCTTGTCCTCAGAGAGTAACTTATCACTTGCACTCCCAAAACGTACTTCTATAGGCATTTCAACTACTTCTTTTTCTTTTAGTTTTGGGCCATATTCCATCTTAGGTAGTTGAAATTCTTCCAAACCTGTATGTTCAAGGTCAATACCTAGAGGTGCAGGTATTCCTCTGTGAGGAGGTGGAACTGAGTGATATCCTAGCCCTGACTTAGCCTTATTGATAATTTGACATTCAATTATCTTCTGAACACCTTTTGATGTATACTCTAATGTGTCTACACTCAATTGAATGTTCTCCTTAGCCTGTTTAAGTCTATCAACCTCAGCTTTTAAATTGCTAATTTCAGCATCTCTAAAAAATATATCTCTTTTAAGTACAGCCACAGTTTCAGAGAAAGTAGACTCATTAGTTTTATAATGAACAATTTGCTCTTCTAGAATAGCTAAACCCCTTTTATGATTTGCTAAATTAAAATTGGTCTTGTTTAGCTCTATTTTCTGTTCATCATAATGTTTCCTAAGTGTTTCTAATAATTTTAAAGCATCACAAGATTTAGAACATTTAGAAACTTGTACCTCGGAGTCTGAGAAAGCCATGAGAGCTATCTCTGTAGGTGTTGCTTCCTCCTCTGCAATGTAGCTCCAATCAAACCCTAAGCCATCAATGGCTATCATTGCCCTTGAGCTTGAGCCTATAATCTCCACAACCCTTGATCCTGTTGACTTGCCTTCATAGCCCTTATTCCTTGAGTCCTGCTGTCTGGGCTTCCTACACTCTCTTGAAAAATGACCCATTTTGTGGCAGTTATAACACTCAATCTTGGACTTGTCATAACCAGCAACATCATTGCTATTTATGACTATCTTCTTGCCTGCTCTCTTCAAAAATCTCTTAGCCCTCATGCTAAGAAGAGAGAGTTGCCACTTGATGTCCATCTCTTGAATATCATCTTCATTTATCTCTTGAAGATCTTCATGAGTCAACATAGTACCATTGTGCTGAGTAGTCAGGAAAGCACAATAAGTATTTTCATCCAGGAGTCCATTAGTACTGCTTGAAGTACTAGCAGTACCAATATTAGAACTAGTAGTACCAACTGCTCCAGCAACTTGCACTTCTTCCACTGGACTTGAGGTACTGGAAGTTGACACAAAAGCCAAATTTCCAGGGCTTGAGCTTGAGCTTGTTCTAGTAGACCTCTTCACATCATGCTCCACTATTTTGAAGTTGCTATATAGATCCATTAAGCTCATGGAATCTATATCAGGTTTGTTCTTCCACACAACCACATGCATAGCCCATTCTGATGGCAAACTCCTTAGGAATTTGGAGTTGAGATCTTCCTGAGGTATCTCAATTCCAAGAATAGCAAGCTGACTCACTAGTTTCTGTAGCCTGTTGAACATATGGCCTAATGATTCATTGCTTGTAGCTGAGAAGTTCTCAAATTGTTGCTTGAGAAGGGTCTTCTGTGTTTTCTTGGTGGCATCATTCCTACCATATCTGGCAACAATAGCTTCAAAAAGTGTCTTTGCACACTTGAACTTGCTGAAGTTCAACAATTGATCATTAGGTATGGTGAATAGCAGCAAGCTTCTTGCCTTGAGATCATTCTTGTGTTGTGCCTTCTCATCAGCAGTAATAGGCTTTGTCTGCACTGTTGTCACATATTTACCTTCTTCAGTTGTTATTGTGGTAGAAGGCTTGAACAAATTCCCTTCTTCTATGATCTCCCAGAGTGCATAGTCCTGCACTTGGAAGAATTGTTCAATTCTCAATCTCCACATATCGAATTCATTGGGCTTGAGAATAGGCAATTTTGCAGCAAGATTGGTTGTTGACGTCTCCATGTCCATTTACTTCTGAAAAACTGTTATTCTGGGATCTTCTAATTCAAAGTATCAAAGCCTTTCTCTGATACCACTTGTCAGGATCGTTTGATGTGTTACACTTAGGGTGTTAATCCTTTATGATGTGTATGTGATACTTTGAGTTGATATAACCAAGTATGCGGAATCTACTTAGTTATACTTAGAAGAATATTCAAGTGAATGAATGGAACAGTAAGTATTTGTATGTAAGTGTATGAACAATGAAGACAATTGATTAACCAAAACGATTCAATATTATTAATGATAATAATACGAGTACTCTTGCTAGTACCAAGGTTTACAACCTTGAATCTTAACAAAACTGATTATATGAGATATAGATAACCTAACCTAGGATATCCTTTTATAGACTAAGGATTCTTGTACAAGATAACTATAATTATATTTAAATAGGATATACACAATATCTATTCTGAAATTATCTATACGCGTCTGTCTTCACCATATAAGCAGTACTAACTTCTTGTGCTGGCAGTACTAACTGACTTTGTACTGTCAGTGTTATCTTCATCAGTCTTCAGCAGTTGAAACTTTAAGCCTTGCAGTTTGTACTGTTAGGTTTAATTCCCAACACTTACATACTCGATTAATATTCCCTTATCTATTACAAATCTCATCCAAATCCTGGAAGGGAATCAAATCTCACAACTTGCTACATTGTTAAACAATATAAACATCTATACTTGCATATATATCGACACATATACACACCCATTCTCATTCACTCTTACACACATTTTCTTACTCATTTCTCTCTAAAACTATCACTGCAGAGAGCCTCAAGGAAGCCAGGACCATTCCTCTCTTTGTTCGAACCATTTTCAAGGCGTTCTAGCACCATTCGAAGCTTGGGTGATCGTTTTCACAAGCCACGAGAATCCTATCCTTGTTCTAGTCCGTTCTAACGTTTAACACTCCACCTTTTTAAGGTGTGGTAAGCCTTTCAACACACTTTCCATACTTTCTTATGGTTTTCATCATTTCATGCATGTTCTATAATCATACTCGAACGTATATTACTTCTATACATTTTATTCGTATTCTAGTTATTTATTTTTCATGAATACATCTCGAACCCTTTCAAGAGATGGCTAAAAACCGAATCTCATCACCATTCAACACTCACAAGCTCATTTATATACATTTCAAACACCATTTTAAACGTATATCGCAACGTATAATAATATAACACATATAATAAGTCATATTCTATTTTCAGACCTTGTGTTTTGTCGTTAGAATAGGGCATATAAAAACGAAACCATATACACAACATATTGATTTTATTGCACATCTTGATTCTCCACATATTCACCTAATAAGCTGTCGAAATAAGCTCTTGATATAAGCTTGTATTAGTCCTTTTTAAAAACCCAAGTAAACGCTACTAAAAAAAGTTCGAAAACTCTTTTATTTATTCGAGTGGGCCTAAGGCCCAATAAGCACTTTTTAAGCTCTTGCGATAAGCTGACCAAATAAGCCCTTTGGATACCTTTTTGTGACCCTTAAATAAACCCAATGGTAAGCCCTCTTTGTCTTTAAACCCTTTGGATCGTAAATCCTTAATGGGCCTTTAAATTCACACGTTAAGGCCCATTAAGCTTAAAAATAAGCTCTTTGACCAATAAGCAGTTGATTTTGACTTAAATAAGCTTTATAAAATTATTAAAACTTCCAGAAATCTTCTCACACTTTTTTTGTGATTTTTGGACTAAGTTTGCAAAAAAAATTTAACTTTAAGGGTTAAAACTGCCAACTTCACAAAACTGTGTCAAAACTGTAAATTCAGTAAGTTAAGGGTAGAACATGAACATCCAGTAAACTAGAAGCTTAAAAAGTCATTTTGGAACCTTTTTGGACTAAAAATGTAAACAAGGTCTAACGGTGGAAAACTAACTCCGTTTGGGTGAAAAGTGTAAAATTTGTGTAGTACAAGAACGAAACTGTAACTTTATATCATATTCAATTGTATTTCATATTTTACACTTTTTCCCACAATCACGTACATATTTACGATTCGTACGATATATTTAATCACATTACGTTATATTTATATAACGAACTTTAAACGATTTAACTTAACGTTTCGTTTCACCACTTTCGAGGAAACGATATTTATGGATTAAATGACATAAAAACAAGATAATATTATATATAATATTATTTTTGAACTTTAAGCATTTTAAGCATATCACACTCTCACATCACCAATCAGATCATTATCCGTTACTCAATTTCACAATCACTATTCATATTAAGTCAGATTCTCAAACTTTACCATTATTCAGGTCGTGTGTTGGAGCCGTTTCATAACTTACTTGATTTCATATTTCACCTTGCCAGTTACGCTCAAGGTTAGTCATAGCCCCACTATTACTTTATTACTTAGTTTAAACTACTTGGGGTGAGAAACATGCAAAATACTTTTTAAAGAACGACACTATACTCATGTTTTATTAAACTATTACGCAACGATTAGCCTAAGCATTGTATCCCCTTCATGCCCAAACTCATGAACCGTCAATTCCACTTGGGAAGCGCGAATGCTATAAATAGATCTATTGGGGATGACACCCCCGTTCGGTTTGGCCAGGTTGGTCAAATACGAGCGTATAACATGTCGAAACACGAGTGTCTCGGGATAGACACTTACACAGGCCTTTATTTAACGTGCTTATAGAGCATGCACATTGTCAAGCTTCGATTGCATGAACTTAGTGCTAGCATAATAGACATTTATATTGATGTGTCATCATTGTGATGGACACATGCTTCGATTATGGTCCAACTTTACTGTTTTTAACAAACCTATGAACTCACCAACCTTTGTGTTGACACTTTTAGCATATTTTTCTAGTTCCATAATGAGCGAGGATGGCACGGAGGAGCACAGATACATCAAGAAGGCTATAAATTTTATTATCATTCGAAAACTTATTTAGTAAATCTTACAACTACTGGGACCTCATTTTGTAAACTCTGATATTAGAAATGTAAATCTTTTAAAACGACTCAACTAGAGATCGTTTTCTATCATTATAACTGTTATGCCATGAAGTAACACCCAGTTTGAATTCCACTGCGTATCACAAATTTGGGGGTGTTACAGTTGTGGTGTGAAAGATACATCAAAATGCAGTAAATAGGGCTGACATTTATAGGCCCGTCAAGGCTACGACATAACCATGAGTTATGGTTACGCCGTAGCTAGTGTAATCCTTGGACGATATTATCCAATAGTGGTGGTTACGGCGTAACTTTGATGGTTGGTTACGCCGTAATCTTCGGCGGCCACAGATACGTCGTAATCTTCATGTATGGCTACGCCGTAATCATATTACGGTTTTCATTTACGCCGTAGTCTTCTTTCGTAGCTACGCTATAATCTCGTCAATATCTTGAACCACATACTGTGAACCTACTACGCTGTAACTTCTTGCATTGGTTACGACGTAACCTTCATACACACGTAATTTCTTCTAAGTCTTGAAAATATTACGGCGTAACCTTATGTGGTAGTTACGCCGTAATCCTTGATTAGCGTTGACTTGTTCTTCGTGTTTGAATTTATAGCTACGGCGTAAATGGAGAGTGTAATTACGCCGTAACTTCTTCTCAGCATACTAAGTTGTGTATCTTTGTAAGTTCTTTTCCAATTCCGCGTCTCTTTTACTCCTATGCTCATTTTCAATCTAGAAACGAAATATTAAGAAATCAAAGCATATATCCATATAAAACGATACAAATAATGAGCATATTAGGGGGAAATTGACACTTAAATATCAAGACTATTTGATGTCATCAAATATCCCCCTACTTGAACTATACTTGCCCTCAAGTAGACCTTATTAGAATCATTTCTAAATAGATATCTCGCAACTTACTCGGGAAATATGAGATTAAAAATTTCCTATGCTATAACTTTCAAAGCCTAACACCTCACGAGATGGGAAAAAACACTAATACTCTCTCTAATCTAAGTGTCAGTTTCAGGGTGATCACTCAATGCACAGTCATAGCATGTATTCTATCATAGGCTTGGCGGTTACACATATCTCCACCACTAGAGCTAAGGTCAAAACAACCTTCGAAGGCAATATTGGGTGAACAAATTATAAGGCTAGGGTTTAGTGTCGTTACTAGCATACTACGGCGAAGGCGACAAAGACCATCGATACATAACCAGAACGCTGGCCAAGACACCAATGACTGCTCAAATCCCTCACCTAAGCATGCTTCACGACTAAAGGGTAGGATAAGACATGGGATACACATAAATGGTGAAAAATGAAAAATAAGAAGCAAATAGTCTTAGCCTACAACCAAGTCGTCACCGCCCGCCGTCCATCCAAAATTCAAGCTTCAAGACGCAAAAACCGGATCATAATGCAACAAGTAAGTGTGTCATTAGCGGACGTCATGATGGGCACACTACTTGGTCTTCATCAACATGTTGGTGTAAACACGGCACCAACTCAATTCTTCACATGTGATCGAAGTGGCCTCCTCGATACTAAATCTGATAAGCTCGAAACTTGGTGCTTTATAACATTGCACCATCAATACTACTATATACAAACAGGTTTTTTTTTTGGATAAATATAAGAATAATAACATCCCCCCACTTGAGATGAATTATATATGAGAATATTTGGGGGGTCTTCAATGATCTTCAAAAATATGTCTTTGATGTAGGCGTGATTCTTGAATCTCTCTACTTAAACCTTAAACTTGAGCAAATGGCGACTTTCCAATCATAAACTAAGACTACACGGTAGGCTAAGGCGAATAGGTGTATCGAAACAATTTTGATAAGGGTGTGAAATGAAAGGAATGCTCAGAATGGTGTATCTAGGGGTATCTTGCACTAAAGGTAAGTGCAACAAAATAGTTTTAACACGGGGGTCGAAAAGTCGAGGTGACTAATCGATAAACGCACACTTATATACACATATGGGCTATTTGGGTGTTAATCCTAGAATATTTCCTTCTTGAATTGTCTCTTCCAAATGTATCAAGCTATCTCGACACACTACTCGTCTATGGTCTTGAAATGATGTAAAGACCAAGTTCTAAAGTTTACACACTACTGGCACACTCAATATTTGGTGGATTTGGGGTAAATAGGGGGAAACTGAAAAGCTAAAATCTCACCATGGAAATCAATGGTTAAATGTGCTTGGCTAAGGTCTATTCTAGTTAGGTTAAGAAAAACATATCAAAATTTTAAAAATGGCATAATTTTTCAAAATAAACTAGAAAAAATGAAGCAAACAAGTTCAAGTTATAATTCTAATCTCATCCCCCCACTTGAAATGTACAAAATCCCTTTTGTACTAAACATGAAATAAGTAAGAGGTAAAAGTAGAATTGGAACGAGAACTCCCCTGAAATTTGCTCCAAAATGAAAGAAGGATCACGTTGAATAAGCGTGCCTTCGTCTTGCCTCCATGAGCAAACTTCAAATCCCTGAAATCACGACACTACCAACAAGCATAAATCTAAAAAAATAAAAAGGAAAAACGAAAACAAATAAAAACCTAACTCACTTTCGTAGGAATCACGGTTGCATTTAGCCTATGCAATAAGCCTTTTAAACCACTCGGTGTCCCGAGTGGACGAGTGAAGTCTCGTGAGGGTTTACAGTGAACACACCCACAAAGTTCATTTAAAACTAATACAAGGTTATGATGTGTAAGTTTAAACATTAAATCTGGCTACAGAACAGGTTACGGCGTAATCTCATTACTGAGTTACACCGTAATTGCGTAAACCTGGGAGTCAACTGATATCGGGAGGATGGTTACGGCGTAATCAAGTAACTGGGTTACGCCGTAACTGCTTCACAAAATGGATTCTTCAGACTGGTTTCATCTTCTATGAGTCTTTACGCAATCCTCCTTGCTCCATTTCCTGCAAAATACAAACACACCAAACCCAACTATACTAATAAAAATGAAGAAGAAAAGGATAATTCGGGTTGTCTTCCGAAAGAGCACTTTTGTTTATTTTACGAGTCTTGAAGTTAGACTCAAAGCCACGGTCACGTGGGTGGATGGGCTTGTCCGCCCTTGCCCTTATCCCAAATGGTAGAAGATTGGTCCCAAACCGTCGTAGCTATAAAAGGCGTTAAGCTATATCGATCTTCTTGTAGAAAATTAGCCTTGACCCATTCATCACGATATTGAATTTCATCCTGTTTACTCAACTGAACTTCTCCGAACTTAACCTTGACCCAATTTTCAAAAGATATCCCATGGTAGCCGACTTGTCCTCTCTTGTGTTCATTAAAACATGCTCATTCGTTACGTTTGATCATATTTTCTTCGGGGAACTTCCCTCCGTTACATTTCTTTAGAAAGGGATCACATGTAGGCCAAGCTTGGGTCGTCCCTTTGTACGTCATAATAGCCGGTTTACAAAAGTGAACCGTCCATTCAACCTTCTCGTTTAAGTTAGCGCTCATGTAGTGGTTACGGGAACCATGTTTCTTTAATCACACTTGCATCTTCAAAGACCACCAAACGTTTGCTTCCTTCTTTAATTGTCTCAACCTAATTTGGCCCCCTCCATTGCAAAATTTGACTAAAGGGTCACATGTTGGAAGAGTTAATTTCGACCCATCTTTCATAATTGCCATTGGTGCACAACAATGAAGCCTTGTTGCTACGATTATAGGACCTCCTTCATCATACCCAGTTTCAAATGCTGGATCTTCTTCATCGCTATCATACCAAAAAGACCCATCGCTCTCATAGGAATTGACCTCCTTTTCATATCTTAAACACGAAGGAGTCTCATAAACAAAGAGGTTATTGTAGATTCCAAATATTTCCGGAGGAGTTTCCTCAACCACTATGTCAGCCATGCACGAACTAGCAACTTCCTTGTTTTCTTGACATAAAACTCTATTCATTTTAAACACAACCCTATCGTTATTAATTCCTAACGAGATTTCCTTTTCAAAGACTTTAATTCGGGCGTGTGAAGTGGCAAGGAAAGGTCTTCCCAGGATTAGGTGTTCCTTAGGAATATTGGCCATATCAATAACAACGAAATCCACAGGGAATAAAAATCTGTCAACCTTAATGATCACATTATCCACAATCCCTACCGGAGTTGCTTTAGTCATATATGCCATTTCAATTACCAAACTAGTTTTTCTAATACTTGTCAATCTAAGAATTAAAAATAGCGAGAGTGGCATGACATTGACGCTAGACCCTAGATCGGCTAACGCAGATAAGTCAGAATTACCAATGGCGCATGGAAGGGTAAAGCTCTCCGCGCTATCCTCCTTATTTGGTAACTGGCTTGGCACAGTTTCAGATGGCTTAATGCTATCCTGGAGAAGAGTACCTTCACAAGATTGATTATGGAAATTTTTGTTGGAGTCATTTACGTCGTCATCGGTGAAAATTGCTTTGCAGACTCCAACGGATTTGTTTCCCACTTCATTCCATTTATGCACATCATCACTAAGCTTCCCAATCATTGCCTCGAGGTTCTTAAGAGACTCATCATGACTAATGAGACTTTTGTTTGTGCTTTCTTCAAAGCTCTTCAACCAATCGTCTTGTTCTTTTTGCTTCTTGGTTGACTCTTCCAAGTATTTGTTGATGGTCTCCTCGAGGCTTGACCTTCTTTCCCCGTAAGGTGCACGATTGTAGTACCCAGGTGGTCCTACACGGTATCCATTACCATTGTTTCCCTGAAAAGGTCTATTCGCCTCACCATATTTGACCTCTTTAATTTTTGTATCTTCTTCATTCAAAGGATAGTCTCTGGCGAGGTGAGCTCCTCCGTAAATGTCGCATCCAACTTGTATAGCATGCACATTTTCCTTAAGCTTCTTCATATCCCTTCCAAGACATTCAAGTTTGTTAGTAATAATAGCTATACCATACAAACTCCCGCCTACACTTCTGCTGCTGCCTCCATCATGCCACTTCTGCGAGTGGTCCGCCATATCTTGAATAGCATCAACGGCTTGAACAGGATTCATCCTAGGGATCGGCCCCTAAGAATCGAGCATTTGCCTTGTTGTGATGTTAATACCCTTGTAGAATATGTTGACCATTTGCTGCTTGTTCAAGTCATGAGTAGGGCATCTGTAGAGAAGATCATTATACCTATCCCAAGCTTGGTATAATGTCTCGTCAGCTTCCTGTCTAAAATTGTGGATCTTCTCTAATTGTTTTTTCATCTTAGAAGGAGGGCAATAACATTGAATAAATGCTTTCTTTAGGAGATTCCACGTGTTGATGGTTCCAGCGGGCAACCTATCAACCCATCTCTTAGCTGCTCCAGTAAGTGTCATTTTAAACACTCGGAGCATGACAGCATCGTGAGAAACTCCTGGAATATTGAAGAGGCTTGTGATGTACAATACATGTTCCACATGCTTGTAGACGTCTGCAGTTTTGTTTCCAGAGAACGATTTGTCACGCAACTCCCTCATAAACTGAGTCTTGATCTCAAATTGGACATCGGCTCCAATAACTGGCCTAACAAGCCCCGGCCCTTGCTCTTCTTGAGTCATAGCAAGGTACTCTTCGAGAGTCAACGCATCGATGTCCACAACTGCCATAGTTCCTGAAACTTAAACAAAATGTGAGAAAAACAAAAACAAAAATTTAACAAAAATTAAAAACTTACATAAAAATCCTAATATAGCTCCCCGGCAGCGGCGCCAAAAACTTGATACAGGATTTCTGACTAGGTTTTACTATTTATAATTGTCTCGTCTACCTATGGTCTACCTAATGCACTAAAGGGCAGTATACCTGGTCGTGTGTAGCGTAGTATTCGGTAAATCCGAGGTCGTCCCAAGAGCTATGTGTATCTGGATTTTAACTTAAGTCTATGTCACGTTTTAAATGGGTTTATGATTTGTTTGATTAATTAAACTAATAACATAAATGAAATAAAAAAATTAAAATGAAGTTGTGAACAATAGGGAGAAAATGTACTAGCCTAGTTGTCATCCTATCATGCAATGACTATGTTTTCTAATTAAGCTTTCTACTGCTTCAAGTGGGGCATAAATATCACTAGACTCATGGGTTAAATTCGCCAAGCCTATCTCCCTAGAATCCTCTCTGGAGTCAAAGGCAGTACCCTCTGTAATAAGCGGAGTTGCAGGTAGACTAGTTCGAGTCATTATTAACTTGACATAGAATTAGAACCATTAAGTCATAATCAACCAATTATCGTGCTACAAACATCATCTAGGCAAGTGCATAAGGCACTTAGCCAATCACAGAAAACAAAGAAATAACCACAGAAAATTGATTACTTGAAGACATAATTTAAGAATCTTACAAAGGTTTGTAATGATGATTACAAGAATTAGGAACAATTGTGAGATAGGTAACAATGATTCCTTTATGATTACAATGACAAATGATGAAAGTAAGCTTCACTTCTTTCCTGTGTTTTCTTCCTTGAGAGCCTTCTTGAGAGAGTTCTTTTGATAATTGTTGGTGTAAATTGTATATGATATATCTTCTCTCTAACCAAGCATAATTATTAATAGAATGACTCCCCTTGGCCACCAAGCAAGTTTCTTGGGCACTAAGAGTCATTAAAAATCTGGACTTGAAGTAAATGAGGTGTAATGATCATCCATATGAAGGGTTAGTTCATTAAAGATAGTCATTAAAAGTGTCAGGAGTTGCAGCAACCCAAGTTTGAGGGTCTCAACCCGAGGTTGGAGTTCCAGCCCAAGGTTAGGAAGAAGGTTGGAATGGCAGTTTTGAACCTTGGGTTGAACTTAAGCTTTGAGTGTAATTCCTTGAACCTTTAGTTGAAGAAGTAAGCCATAATTCATGGTGAACTTTGTATGTAACTTCTCATTTCATTTCACGAACACTTGATCTTTTCATTGAGCTCGGAAACCTTTATAACTTGATTCTTTATCTTTGATGATCTTCCCGAGGTCTTTATTATGGATGGATTCTTCTGTTGTGCATAAGCTCTTGTTTTGACGATTTTTCTTCATCTTTATTGCTAATTCCTTGGACTTGATTGTACCTGAACCTTAATATATCTTTTGTAACTTTTAAGCATAAAATGTTCATAAACACAACCAAATACAATGCACAATCATACAAATAATGCGGCTAAAACATATACGAAATGAGCGTTATCAAATCCCCCCACACTTACACTTTGCTTTCCCTCAAGCAAATCTAGCATAAAAAAATCAAATCCACATGATACAAAGAAAAATGATTTCTAAAAAATGAGATGCAAATCCATCAAGTAAAAGTACGAGATAAGATCCATCTTTTAAGATTTATAGGTGAAAATTCGAGATGTTTGACAATACCTTAATGATTCTCTTGCTTGATAACATGTTTAAACACCTCACGAAAAAGGAATGAAGTATAATTCACTCAACACTCGTTTATTTAGTGGAAGAGTATATAAGTACATCACACTCATTGCTCAGTCATGATCTAAATATTACCATAAACTTGTACAAGAAACAAAACTCCACAGACGTGGCGTAAGCACCAAGTGTAAACATCTAAGAGGACTTTTATTCGGGTTATAACGTTAGGCTTCGGGTCAAAGGTATGGATAAGACATGGGATGTATATATGAGAGGTGTAAGAGAAACTTTACAAATAGTCAAAGTCTACAAACCAATTGTCACTAGCTACATCAACCACTATCACATGAACTTGGGAATCCATACTTTATTGATCAATATCAAACTTTCATAGCTCATTGGCTATCTTTTGTCACCTTATAGTTGCGATGACTTATTGTATATATATATATATCTATATATATAATAAACGAAACTTTTTTTGAAATTCGCCACATCATTTAATCCACCTGTCATAGTTGACACGTCACAAATGCCAGCTCATAAATGCCAGGTCTGCCTCTGTTTGAAGTTTCACAACTCTTTACTCAATTGAACTTCGCCATTCTCAAAGAAATTGAAAACCATATCCAAAATTGAAGCCTATATACCACAAAAAGAAAAACTCAACTAATTCCATAGAAGCGCAAGTACTATCAGGTAAATATTTTACCATCATCTTTCCAATGTGAAATTAGAGGTATTTGGTGAAACTAATACTAATTGAAATTCGAATATGGCTTTTGTAATATTGTTGGTTGAATGGACTGCGAATTTTATTGTGTAGAGAAGTACTAAATATAATAATACTGGTCGTCTGTTTCAAAAGCAAACCTTAAGGGATTTTTACTTATTTTATTACTTTTGTTTGAGATTAGTAAGAGGCTACTCTTGTTATGATCCTGTATAAATTTTAATTTAGTGTACCAGAATAGGTGAAACCTGGTACCTTGGGAGTGTTCGCTTAATACATGATATGTGATTCTAAAGATGCCTTACAATTGTTCGATGTATTGTCTGAGATCATTGTCATGCAAATGAGGTAACTTTCACATGTATTTTAGTTTCTCAATGTTATGCATTTATCATATAAATCTATGGTGTTTCTTCTCTATTTCTCTTTGCTATTGCCAGAAGCCCAGAACTGTGTATATGTTCTGGTTTGCAAGTGAGGTAACTTCATTCTTACATGGAAAGGTAAATACATAACTTCAATTATAAGGGCCAAAGATAAATAAATTGTAAATTATAAGCAAAAAGTTGTGACTAACTCGATATATATATTAAGCATTTATCTTTTTGAGTGGATGTATATGGTATAGAATTATTATCGTTCAGCTCGAACTTAACTATATGGTTCATATGCTTTTTTTTATCTTTGTTTCATACAGAACACAATTGAGGTACTAACGATGCTCTCGCTAATGGAAATTGGATATATACATGGAGACGTTTTTCCAGGTAAGGATAATGTTTTAGTATGTAATATGCTTATTATTATTAACTATATTAAAACAACCATGATTTTTATCAGACTGGAACTCAATACATATCCTCTAACCTCTAAGTTCGATAGCTCTTGCCCTCATTTGGAATTTGACATCTGTGATTCTACATTCATAAGTTAATCTTCCAAGTTTACTTGGTCGTATTGTTTTGTTTTGTGTTATATATTGTTGCCTTTAAAAAAAATTGTAAGAACTTGTGAACTAAACCTGCAAGTAAATGTTGTTCACTTTGTCCTATGGATATTATTTAATGTATGTAAATTGTGAACAACAGTTTAGGCATGGTGCTGTCATGCATGGTCCAAAGCCACGCAACCATGCTCATAAGCTCAACAAAAAGGTCAGGCGGCTAGGGCTCAAGATAGCGCTTTCTGCTCGTGCAGCAGAAGGAAAGGCAAGTTATCTTCTCACCCTTCTTTCTTCTGTTGTATGCGGAGCATGATAAATAACCTAAGTCTTGATATAAATTCTAATCATAATAGCGTGTATGCGTTGCAATTTCAACCCATTCATGTGAAAATGGATTGCTAATTACAAAAATGGAATCCCAAATACCCACATAAGATGGCAAATGATTTATTGTTTTATAATGTTGAAGTAGTGGTGAGCAATAACCAGTGTAACAAAAGAAGTAAGCCAAATAAGAGGTCACACAGGTAGGCTTGGTCTTAAACGACTTGCATAAGTAATTGAGTGCTAGGCGCAGAAATAGCATTTGAAGGCTGAATGAAGTGGGATAGTGAAGTCAAAGCTGATTTATTGTTGTCTAATGTTTTTAAAAGCGTTAATGCAGGCTACATCAAACATGCGCAAACACATTCCATAACACTATTTTGATACGTTCGTCTTTCCTATAATCCTATAGATTACATGGCTGCTTAGCTCTGCATAATGCTTTATAAAACATCTGGTCATTCATTTTTTCTAATCATGTATTTGATATGTATAATGTATTTAGTATATGTGAAATAACTCACGAGAATAAGCCAATATGCAGCTTTTGGTGTTTTGATGATTTAGAGCTTCCCACTCACAAAACAAAGAATGTTGTGAGCTACGTCAGTCAAATGGAAGACACCAAAAAGCTTCTGGTGGTGGATGGGGGTCCAATTGATGACAATTTAAAGCTTGCTACTCAAAACTTACATTATGTTAATGTTCTTCCCTCCATTGTAAGCTACCATCTTTTTCTTAATGTTATTTATATAGCTGAATCATTTATCGTTTAGAACCTAAAGCTGGAATTCTTCTTATACTGAGGCTTATAAACCTTTTATAGGTTATCACTTTCTTACTAGCACACTAACCCTATTGATACTATAGTATTATTTATTAATAAAAAGCGGCCTTTAGGGAAATAATATCACTGTCTTGTATATATTGTTTGAGGTTAAATGTGCCAAGACGGGTGGGTTGTGCGGTTTGGATAACAAATCTGAAACACAATCTTTTCAATACCGGTCAAAGGGTCCGGGTTGGCTTCACCCAAAACATTATATGTTTGAAACTAAAAAATATCAATAATTTAAGGTTCCGTCATCTCAATTCGTATAAGGTATGTTAACTTGACATTTTTTATTTTTACGTTTGTGTTAATCGGGTTGTAATTTATATGTTTAGGGTTCTAATTGATATGCTATTGATTCATTTGTTAATCGGTTTCTTATCTATAATCCTATTTTTTATGCATATTTGGTTACCAACTGATATCTTTACTTAATGTTTGTCTGAATGGGATTCATCAAATTCTAATTCTAAATGTCAATGTAAATTTAAGGTTCTAATTGATATGTCTACTTCTCAATTTTTGTTTATATGTATGACTGTATGTGGTTGCCTTCGATTTTGTCACATCTGAAATGAGAATCAAGGTCTGAGTGATCATGTTGGTTTCAAGTGTTGATGTATTTCTTTGTAATTTTCACTTAGTCATGCCTTTTATTTTGGTTTATAACACTGTTTTTGTCAAATTCCTTATATTTACTCACATGTATGTAAGAACCACTGTTTCAATCTTTTCTGTACATTTGCCTGATTTATATTTCACTGAAACTGGCATTTTAAACATTTCACAGTTACATGATTCGTACTTAGAGCAAGGGGCACAGTGGCACCATAGTGATGAGGTGGGCAGGTGACCTATAGGACAAGAACGGATTGAGCCACCACACCCGGCCCTGTGCTCTTAAAACATCTGACGTTTAAATTGGATTTTGTTTAGTTCATATTGGCTCAGTTTTTCAAATTAACAAGGTTAGGAACGAGTCTCTAAAGGTATGAACTTCAGCCATGTTAATTACATCTCTTGATAACTATTTGTATCTTTGTTAAATTAACACGTTCCTAAGTGTTTTGCCATTAGTAGAAATATTGGGATGGGGTTTACTTCTATGTATTTGACCTCAGATTGTATGGCTAACTATATTTTTCTAATCACGATGTTTCTTGTAGGATTTTTGATCCTCTTGACAAAGGTTGCAATGATGAGGATCGGTTGGAGTTATTAATATAATGTGTAGGCCATGCCTAAGAAGTACGTCCATTTTGATCCCCTTACTATTAATTAGTCGAATGGGACAACTTGGATTATCAGTTATCTCTAACTGCGATTAAAGGTTTAAAAAAATTCTGAATAACAAGCTATTTGGAAATTAGCATTTGTTTTTCTAGATGTTTCACTTCCTTTTTAACTTTTTATAAGCCACCCGTGATTTATCACGGGTTTATAGGCTAGTATATATATATATATATATATATATATATATATATATATATATATATATATATATATATATGTATATATATATATATATATATATATATATATATATATATTTACTGGCCACATATTTCGGCCATCGATCATAATTACAATAGATCTTCCATGAGATTATCATGGAGTTCGCAACTTTCTCCAAAATTCAAGGATTTCCCACATAACAACTATCTTTACAAGTAGCTAGTAACCAACCAAGACTTGACTATGGGTAAGGTTAAGGCTAAAAGTGTAAAATATTTTTGTATTTTTCTGGATGTAATCAAAAGAAAAAGAATGGCTCATAAGGTGTACTAATGGTATCTAGCACTAAAAATGAGTGCTAACAAACGGGTCCATATGGTGGTTAACTAACCGATGTGGTTAGCTGATATATCATTATATGTAAATGGAAGGCCATTTGGTTGAATCCTAGAGTTGCCTCTTATCACGCGAATACACTTTTATCACACGAATGTGATCTCACTGCGGTCTGGTAATGATTTACAAGTACAAGTTCTGGAATAAATTAAATCACCGGCACACTCATAGCAAACAATTCAAGCTTAAAAGATGTATGCTATATAAAAATAGGCTCAAATCCTCACAAATTTTGGTGGAATAGGGCTATAATTGTGCTAGCATTATTATCGATCCCAAAAATGGATTGCAATGTCAATCGGGACACATCTCGAATTTTCAAAATTACAGATTTTATCAGTGGATTGATCTAGTTATTCTAATATCAATTATCCTATATGTGCAAGAACAACTAGATCACAAGGCCAAACAATTTAAAACCTAGGCTCAAAAATATAGAAAATTTAAAAATCTAGTTTCATTTTCCTATCCCCCACCCCCCACACACTTAAGTTTGACATTGTCCTCAATGTAAAGAACGATGAACCATAAAAATAGGGAATGAAACATAAGAGGAATGATACTGCCTGAGCCATGGAATCGTGATCGAGTTTCAAATGAGGTTGTGAGATCGACCGATTCTACATCTTTGTGATCAAGTGTCATAACCTGCAGTAATCTTCATATATACAGAAAAACAAACACACAAAAAGCAAAATATTTTTGGATTTTTGGTTTTATAATGCGATGCCCCCACAATTATGGTTAAACCAATGGGGAAAAAAAATAAACTAACAATTAAAAACACACGGGTTGCCTCCCGAGAAGCGCTTAATTTATTAATGAGTCATCAGCCAGACTCGATCTTCCTCATTTTCGTGGTTTATGCTTCGATTTCCTTCCCGCATTCTTGGGAATGTAAACCACATTTTCTTTCACTATCCCTTTTCCGGTTTTATCAATATCATGTAACTTTGTCGTATCGCAGGCTCTTGGAAGGACATCCCAGATGAATCCTGTTTCCGCAGCCCATGGTATGACTTTTTTATAATCCGCTGGAAAAGGTGCCATGAACGGAATAGCGGTGTATTTCTTTCTGTCGAGAAGCTCAAGTGGAATTTCCTCACTTGAAAATTCATTCAGTTGCTCCTCATCATGATAAATCATGATACGGTGTCCATTAACAATGAAACTTCCACCGTGTTTGTCGTATAACTCAACATATCCGAATGGAAAAACATGTTGTACCACGAATGGACCATACCATTTGGTTCTTAGTTTAGGAGCTTTGAATTTGTACTTAGAATTGAACAAAAGTACTTTGTCTCCGGCTTTGAATTCTTTCCGGATTCTGAGTTTCTTATCATGGTACGCTTTTCTTCGAGCTTTTTACAACTTGGAATTTTCATACGCTTGGAGTCTTAACTCATCGAGTTCATGCAATTGCAAGAATCGTTTTTCTCCAGCGATTTTTAGATCGGGGTTGCATTGCCTCAATGCCCAGTATGCGCGGTGTTCGATTTCAAACGACAAATGACAAGTTTTACCATATATGAGTCTATATGGAGTTGTGCCAATTGGAGTTTTGTATGCCGTTCTAAATGCCCGCAAAGCATCATCGAGTTTCCTTGACCAAATGGAAGGATTGTCCTTAACCGTGTTTTCAAGTATTCTCTTTAAAGCTCTGTTGGTATTTTCAACTTGACCACTGGTTTGAGGATGGTATGCTGTGGCGAAACGATTGTGGACTCCATATCGTTTCATGGCTTTCTCCATTTGATGGTTGCAGAAGTGAGTACCTCTGTCGCTTACCAAAGCTTTTGGAATTCCGAATCGGGAGAAAAGCTTTTTCAGAAAATTTACAACCACTCGTGCATCATTTGTGGGTAAAGCTTCTGCTTCTGCCCATTTGGAAACATAGTCAATAGCAACGAGTATGTATTCGAACTTATGAGATTTAGGAAAATGACCCATGAAGTCAATTCCCCATATATCAAAGATTTCAGAAACTTGGATGCTATTTTGTGGCATTTCATCTCTACGAGAAAGACTACCAGAATTTCGGCAAGCATCACAATTCTGCACAAGCGTATGAGCTTCTTTGAAAATTGTCGGCCAATAAAAACCGGCATCGAAGACTTTTTTCACGGTAGTGGACGGACCATAATGTCCTCCATTTGGGCTGTGATGACATTCGTCGAGAATTTTCTAGGTTTCGGAACTGTATACGCATCTTCAAATTATCCCATCGGGACACATTTTAAACAGATACGTTTCATCCTATAAATAGTGTTTTAGGTCTGCAAAACATTTACTACGCTGAGTATGACTTGAACCTTTTTGTAACACTCCTCCAACTAAATAATTTGCAAAATCTGCAAACCATGAAACTTCTTCTTCGCTCTCAATTCCCATAAGAGTTTCATCAGGAAAATTATCGTCAATCTCATCTTCACCGAATTCATCTAAATTAGGATTTTCTAATCGAGAGAAATGATCTGTTGCGACATTTTCCGCGCCTTTCTTATTTTGGATTTCAATGTCAAATTCTTGAAGCAATAAAATCCATCGGATAAGACGTAGTTTGGCATCTTGTTTGGCAAATAGATATTTTAGAGTTGAGTGATCGGTGAATACGATCGTTTTTGACAAAATGAGATAAGAACGAAACTTGTCAAACGCAAAAACTACAGCCAAAATTTCTTTTTCAGTGACTGTGTAGTTTTGTTGAGCACTATTCAAGGTTTTGCTAGCGAAATAAATAGGACGAAAATGTTTTCCATCTCGTTGTCCTAAAACTGCTCCAACGGCAAAATCACTTGCATCACACATAAGTTCGAACGGTAATGACCAATTTGGTGAAACCATAATTGGTGCATTTGTTAACTTATCTTTGAGCATTTCGAATGCCTTGATACATTCTTCATTGAAATCAAAGACTGAATCCTTCTCAAGAAGCTTCGTCATGGGACGAGAGATTTTTGAAAAGTCTTTGATGAATCTGCGATAAAATCCCGCATGCCCCAAAAAACTCCTAACGCCTTTGACGTTAGTCGAGGGTGGTAATTTGGCAATAGCATCTATTTTTGCTTTGTCAACTTCGATTCCTTTGCTGGAAATCTTGTGACCAAGTACAATGTCTTCTGTCACCATAAAGTGACATTTTTCCCAATTTAGCACGAGATGAGCGGTTTTGCATCTTTCAAGCATTCCTCCGGCGTCTTGTAAAGGAAAATTCCTCCGGCGTCAAGGATTCCTTGAGTTGAGTCATCGAGACCATGGTAAAAGATTTGAATGATGTTACCACGCGACAAACCATGCCCATGACAAATTCGGAGCATGTTTTTCATTCGAAGCCAAGCTTCGGCAAGATTTTCTCCTTTCTTTTGAGTGAAACTACGAATTTCACCTAGGAGACGATCAAACATGGCTGGTGGAAAGAAACGTCCAACAAAGGCTTCTCTCATTTGGTCCCAAGTTGTGATCATTCCGGGGCTTAATTCGTTATACCAAATTTTCGCTTCTCCGGTGAGAGACGATGGAAAGAGTTTGAGACGGATTGAATTTTCTTCGGTGTTTCCATAACGAACATGTAACAAATTTCAAGCAAATCGGTGATACGTTTGTGTGTATCGGATCTAACTCGACCATTAAATTGATTGTCTTTGATCATCGAAAGATGATGACCTTTGATAGTAAAGTTATCTCCAAGATTAATGGGAACAATGGCGGACGCGGGTGTAGGAGCTACAACCCTATTGGTGGTCCACATAGGTCGATCGTCGGCCATTGGAAATAGTAATTCAAGAAAAAGGTCAACTATAGGATGGACTTCGGAAAGGTTATCAAATGGTGGGTTAACGGTTCTTTGTCTTCTACTTGGAAAATATGGGCGCTCTTTTTGCGAAATAAACTTTCGGGATTAGATAATGGCGTACTTAGTTCTTCGCCAGAAGAGCGAGTGGACATACACGTTAAGATCAAACCAATCGAGAAAGTATTAAAAACTATTTTTTTTTAATCAAGAAATGGTTATTGGTGGCCCGAACCGGCGGTTGGTTCGGGTCTGGTTCACAGAATCAAGCGAGCCGGACCGGTTGAGGGGTTGAACCGGCAATCGGTTTGGTTTGGAGTGAACAGTGGGGTTCGGACCGCGGCTGCTGGCTAGGCGAGCCGGTGACTGGTTTGGATTCGAGTGGACAGAACGGTTTGAACCGTTTGGTTGGGGTCCGAACCGGCGGCTACTGCACGATTCTCAAAAAAAAATTAAACCCTAGATTTAGAACGAAAGTAAGGCACGTATAATAAACAAAAACTCACAAAAAACGCGATCAAATCCCCGGAAACGGCGCCAAAAACTTGATGTGTCTCACGAGAGCAAGCTTTAAATTTATAAACACGATCTACCAATGATTCAAACGAAACACATACGAGCAAGTATACTCGTCCATGTGTAGCAAGGAATGATTCGGTAATCCGAGGTCGTTCACAAGGATTTGTTTAGTTTTTGAAACGTGAGTTTAATATATATATCGAGCTTAACAATGATTCTACAATAGCAAGCAAATAATAATGATGGAGATAATTCAATAGATTAAAACTACACTTGCCTCGACTAGTTTGAACAATCCACTTAGCATGATTATGACAATGGTTCTCATGGTTTATGATCAATAAATTAGATGGTGTTCTAATTTGATTAGTTGGTGTACTAATCTTCTTGTTTCCAACACTTTCAATCCTCGTCAAGATTTTAAGATGACAAAAACAATATTAAGTTTGATCACACAAGACTAACACAATTCAATCACTTGATTCGCGATAGTTTCACAAGTAATTGACAACTACACTTTTTAGTTTTATCAGGTTAATCAAGTTACATATGAAATGGTCAATGCATAAGGTAACACCTTCATAGACAAAGCGTGACAATTGATTAGTTAACAATGTCTCTTTCGACCTATTACACCATTAATAATCAACCTAACTTGATAAACTCTTTTGTCACATGAAAACTTTAAGAGTATAACTCGATCTTAGTATTAACTTGACATAGAATTAGAACCACTAAGTCATAATCAACCAATTATCATGCTACAAACATCATCTAGGCAAGTGCATAAGGCACTTAGCCACTCATGGCAAACAAAGAAATAACCACAGAAAATTGATTACTTGAAGACATAATTAAAGAGTCTTACAAAGGTTTGTAATGATGATTACAAGAATTAGGAACAATTGTGAGATAGGTAACAATGATTCCTTGATGATTACAATGACAAATGATGAATGTAAGCTTCACTTCTTTCCTGCGTTTTCTTCCTTGAGAGAGTTCTTTTGATAATTGTTGGTGTAAATTGTATATGATATATCTTCTCTCTAACCAAGCATACTTATTAATAGAATGACTCCCCTTAGCCACCAAGCAAGTTTCTTGGGCACTAAGAGTCATTAAAAATCTGGACTTGAAGTAAATGAGGTGTAATGATCATCCATATGAAGGGTTAGTTCATTAAAGATAGTCATTAAGAGTGCCAGGAGTTGCAGCAACCCAAGATTGAGGGTCTCAACCCGAGGTTGGAGTTCCAGCCCAAGGTTAGGAAGAAGGTTGGAATTGCAGTTTTGAACCTTGGGTTGAACTTAAGCCTTGAGTGTAATTCCTTGAACCTTTGGTTGAAGAAGTAAGCCATAATTCATGGTGAACTTTGTATGTAACTTCTCATTTCATTTCACGAACACTTGATCTTTTCATAGAGCTCGGAAACCTTTATAACTTGATTCTTTATCTTCGATGATCTTCCCGAGGTCTTTATTATGGATGGATTCTTCCGTTGTGCATAAGCTCTTTTTTTGACGATTTTTCTTCATATTTCTTGCTAATTCCTTGGACTTGATTGTACTTGAACCTTAATATATCTTTTGTACATTTTAAGCATAAAATGTTCACAAACACAACCAAATACAATGCACAATCATACAAATAACGCGGCTAAAACATATACGAAATGAGCGTTATCAAATCCCCCCACACTTACACTTTGCTTTCCCTCAAGCAAATCTAGCTTAAAAAAATCAAATCCACATGATACAAAGAAAAATGATTTCTAAAAAATGAGATGCAAATCCATCAAGTACAAGTACGAGATAAGATCCATCTTTCAAGATTTATAGGTGAAAAGTCGAGATGTTTGACAATACCTTAATGATTCTCTTGCTTGATAACATGTTTAAACACCTCACGAAAAAGGAATGAAGTATAATTCACTCAACACTCGTTTATTTAGTGGAAGAGTATATAAGTACATCACACTCATTGCTCAGTCATGATCTAAATATTACCATAAACTTGTACAAGAAACAAAACTCCACCGACGTGGCGTAAGCACCAAGTGTAAATATCTAAGAGGACTTTTATTCGGGTTATAACGTTAGGCTTCGGGTCAAAGGTATGGATAAGGCATGGGATGTATATATGAGAGGTGTAAGAGAAACTTTACAAATAGTCAAAGTCTACAAACCAATTGTCACTAGCTACATCAACCACTATCACATGAACTTGGGAATCCATACTTTATTGATCGATATCAAACTTTCATAGCTCATTGGCTATCTTTTGTCACCTTATAGTTGCGATGACTTATTTTATATATATATATATATATATATATATATATATATATATATATATATATATATATATATATATATATATATATAATATTTTACTGACCA